>JAHDVE020011909.1:0-161993 GCA_022606495.2 Halesus radiatus
ACTTATGGAAGTGTGTGAGTGTATGACAGGTTATCTCGTCCTTTTTCGTACGCCAGCTTCTTACTTGAAACACAGTAACATAAATACTTTTACCAACCTACCAACATCGAGTTTGACTTCATCACCACACAACCCCCGATATTTATTGGAGACTCAATGCCACAGTATCCTTTATGTATTCATCATAATAATTATAAACAACATAATTTAGGTAGCGTGTTCATGTACTAAGAATGCCAAAAGACTGACTTTCGCTGAAAATACTGTGGACATTTTTTTTTTTGTAAAATTATTAACCTCAACACAGGCTTGTCCTAGTGAGGTTAAAAATTCTAATGTTCCAAAAAATACAATGTAAAGAGACAATAAAACAATTTCAAAGAGAAGACGTTCAGGGGCCGCCCCAATTTCAAAGAGAAGACGTTCAGGGGCCGCCCCAGACAAACTTGGATAAAGTTAAACTCCAGAGGCTGTGCGGGGAGAGGTTGGGCTTACTATGGACGAAGGTTACCGAAATTGCGCAGGACAGGGATGCTTGTGACCCAGCATGGTCAAATCGATAACTTAGCAACATCGGATCGATAGGCTTAAGAGAAATTGATTTTATATCGATTTCCCGAGCTTGGTTGCGCTCGTTGGGCGCGCTATAGCCAATCCGATGTTAACAACATAATGAATTACAAATGACCCCACGATAGCAATACTGGCGGGTAGTGTCTATGGATTGTCATTTCTAAACGTCAAACGTACATACGAATAAATTGACAATGTCAAATAAATGTCTACAAAGATATCATAAAGATATTAAATACACGCCCTTTAATATACATTGGCAGTCCGCATGAACTTTTTGACATTAAAAAGGAGTTAATTAGTCAATGAGATCTTTAACCAATAACTCGTGATATTCTGAACAACTCTTTGAATTCCGTTTCTCCAAGCTTGAACGAATTCAATTCATCATGTACACGACGTCTTTCGATTTTTATTCTTCCTCCGTTCATAAATAATTCAGTAATTTTGCATAACGAACGGCATTATTCAAAAAATTCTGTATGTTGACGGTTAACCGAGGTTTATCTGTCATTCACTTAATCGAGCCGGCTTTTGTCCACTGGCTGTTGGAATATTATATATCAATTGTTGACAGTGCTCGCACACATCGTTTAATGCCAAACAATAACCATAGATGACGGATTTAGTTAATATCGTATTGATAGAAAGTGATAGCTATTTCAGTATAAATACCAGTGGGCAATCCCCGGCAAACCACGAAAAAAACTTCGCTTCGAACCTCGATAGCGTAAACATCTTCTGTGACCAACGCAGCTTATTTATGTTCAGAATTGTTTTAAACAGTTTATCTCGCATTTGCATACAGTTATCGCTCCGTATCTGCTCACGCAGGTATTTAGCAATTATTGCATACCAATTCGTTCCCATAATAAAAAAAGGGTTATCATAGTGCCTGCTTATACGAGTGTTTTTCTCAGGGAGGATCTTTTCATGTCGCGACCAAACTTTTTGTGCGCCCACTTTAAAAAAGTGTTTATTTGTGGATGATACATTTAATTTCAGTGTGGTCGTGTGTCTCAAAGTGCCTTCCAGAAGCCAAATCTCCAGCCCAAAGCGAGTCTCAATAAGTGAATTTGAATTTTGAATCTAAGTGTTTCACAGAATGATCGTCATTTCCCACTAAAATCTTGGTTTTAAAATAATAATAAAAACATAAAGAACTTATATCTGGTGTCAATTCTTAAATCAACTGAGTTTTTACCTATGCATCACAATATTTCCGTAAAAAATTAGAAACGTTATCTTCCGTGCCTAGTAACAACGACGAGTTTCTCTTTTTCTCCGAATTTCGCCGCCCCAGGCCAAGAAAAACTCATTAGCCGTGCACCGAGCTGCCAACCCAAGTACATTTCAGCCACTTTCTCTTTTCGATTCGAAACCCCTTGTAAATAAATATCTGTAGTAGCTACCTGGGTCAAATAATAATAATAATAATATACTCTACACAATAAATTCCGCAGCTATTTTTGAAAGCACCCTAGCTGCTTTCATGTTTGCGAGGCAGAACATTGAGCTCTCAGCTCAAGAAAAGGAACACCTCAATCTTCTAATTAATTTCAAACTTGCGTCTCAAAATGCACCGTCCAACTCCATTCTCTCCCAAAAAAGGGTACGCTAACCCGATAGCCAGGCCAGCTACCCCAAACTGGGATATTCGCACGAAGATGCGACGGAGGAAGAGGGTTACCCTTCTTCCAACGATTCCTCCTATTCCCTAGTGTGTAGAAGGAAACGTACCCGCGCTCATTCCGGCGGTTCAATAACCCCGGTAAATTCCCCAAACGGCTCTCCACGCTCTTCACCGCGCTCCATAAAGCTCTCGCGAACATTCCACCGAACAGATATGAATCACTGAGGACTCCCTCTCCCTCAGCTCGCGTATCCTCCTCACGCGATGTGCATCCCTCAGCATCCCCTGCGCAAGCAGAAGAGCCTTCTGCTTACAAGAAGTCAATGAGAATCCCCCCCCATCGTACTTCACAAAAAAACGAAACGACGGCACTTCTCCGATCCTTTGAAGACAAGGGCATCGATTTTACGGCCAGGAATATGGGCAACGGCCTACATTTAATAACAAAGTCACCGCGCAACCATCACGCCATAACAAGAAACCTCATTGCGAGGAAAGTGGAGTTTTACTCGTTCCGACTCCCCGAGGAGAAGCCCCTGAGGGTTGTCCTCAGAGGCATCCTTGAGGACATTTCCTCTGACGAAATAAAGGACGAATTAATTCGTTCATATCCTGTAATTTCGGTGCACCGGATGAAGGACGGGCGCACCTAGAAACCCACCCCCCTAGTGCTCGTCACTCTGACGAAGAACGAAGCAGGGAAAGGAATTTTCATTACGCTGAAGTCGGTTTTCAGAATTTAGAATACAAGTAGAATCTCTACGAAAAAAAGCGCGAGTAGGGCAGTGTTTCCGCTGCCAAGCTCACGGGCATTCGGCCACTTGCTGCCACGGGTAAGAAAAGTGCGTCAAATGCGCAGGTCCGCATCGCTCCTCGGTGTGTACGAAGGACCGGAGTACACCAGCAAAGTGTGCTCTATAAGACGGGGCCCATACGGCCAATTACAAAGGGTGTCCCGCCAGACCCCGAATGCCAAATTTCAACAGAAATAAAAATAACTACAACAAAAAAAATTACCGCCAAAACTACCAAAGCCAGCCCCCTAGAGGACAAACAAATAACATAAATAACGAACGACCGGAAATAGAATCGCAAAGGCGGCCGCATCCACATAAAAATCTAGCAGAATTTCCAACTCTGCCCACCCCTCACGCCCCAGTTCATGCCGCCCCGGTCTCTCAGCAACCCGCAAACCGAAGTTGGCCCGAGCCCCACTTTTTTTAGCCCCGTGCCCGAAAAAGAGACAATCGATATCATCACAAAAACCCGTCCCCCAGCCAACAATACCGGCTGGAGCGTAAACCTGAAGCACCGCAAGCTTCACAGGGACCCTCCGTTCCTCAGCCCCCTCCGCCCTCAGCGGATCCCGTGCACATCCGGGTTCTAATTGAACAAGCCAACGCGCTTCAATTCACCATTCAGAAGGCCACCTTGGAGTTTTTGAATTTCACACCACATTTTGTGTTCATATTTATGAACACAAAATGTCTTGAAACAATGTTAAACTTCATAACCTACAGATGGCCTATTGGAACGCCAATGGCCAGATCTTGACTCACAAGGAAGAGATAATAGAATTCCTTCACGGTTATGGTAACGAAGTCTTCCTCATTAACGAGACGTGGCTAAAGCCATCACGTAAGTTCAGAATACCTAATTATATCACATACCGTGACGACAGACTTGCCAACAAAGGAGGCGGAACCGCCATCTTGGTTAAGAATAACATTGATCACCGTCTAGCGCATTCCTTTTCTAATAAAAACATTGAATCCACATCGGTAATAATAAATACCTCCTCAGGACCGCTCAAATTTATTTCAGTCTATGCACCCCCAAAACGAAAACTAATTCCATCTGAATTAGATAAACTCTTGACCGAAAATGTCCCCACTATAACAGCTGGTGACATAAACGCAAAGCACGGATTGTGGCATAGCCAACAAGACAATTCTAAAGGGATTGTACTCGCAAAGTACGCGAGTTTACTATTTAACTTCAGACCACGATCCAGTCCTCCTAACATTAACAGGAGGCTCAAACCCTCTGGTCCCCGATAATCCTCCACGTACAAAAATTATTTATAATAAATTCAACGAATTTAATAAAGCAAAAACATAATAATCGCCCTTGAGGTGATTTTCCCACGAAAACGGCGCTATAGAAGTAATCCAATTATTATTATTATTAATACCTACCTCAATTCTCGACGAAGCCTTAATTGTTGCCACTTCCAATGTAATTAAAGCATTAAAATTGTTGCGGCGATTATTCGATTTCCCGATATTAATTATCAGGAAATGATGATGCGATTGCGAAATAAAGGAATGTGATGTGGATGGAAAAAGGACTCACCGAATTCACTGATCACTCTTCCATGGCGGCTTGCTTGCTGGTCGACCAGGCAATTCCGGGTAGCGGATGCGTCTCAGCAACTGGTTAGGTCCGGACCTCAACAGCGCGTTCCTCGGCACCTCAGTGGTGTGGTCGCAGCGGTGATTCAATTTGGAATGAGGCTGGACAATTGCTCGAGTCGGGAAGCAGGAGCGGCGAGGAAGGGAATGAAGGGGGGGGGGGACTTCGCAATCGCACCTCGTCGAAGGTAGAATTAACTGAACTCGCGTGAACAGAAATCATGCATCACCAAAGCGTCCGTTGAGATTCCCAACGACACAGCACGTCACGGAATACCCGAATAGATCAAAGATCTTATTAGGGAAAAAAATCTTGTGAGAAAGGAATTGCAGAGATCTTGCAATCCGATCGTTAAACAACATCTAAATCGTTTAAACAGAGAGGTACGGAATGCCCTCAGTGAATTTCGCAACGAACGTTGGCACGATTTTATCACATCATTAGAAGACGACAGATCAGCTTACTGGAAGCTTTCCAAATCACTCAGACGCCCGAAAACAAAAATCTCTCCAATTCAAGGCCCAAACGGACTAGTGTACTCCGCTGCGGACAAGGCTGAAGCCTTCGCAGATAGCCTTGAAAATCAATTCAGTTCACGGAACACGATAACCCAGCTTTCATCGCAAAAGTGGATTCAAAAGTAAAATCTATATTAAATCTAGATCCTGAAGACCCCCCAATCAGGTGCACAACTCTTAAAGAAATAATTAACATTATTAAAAAATTAAAGAAAAAAAAGCGGCCGGTCCTGACGGCATCTCTAACAAAATTTTAAAATACCTACCAAAAAAGGCATCTGCGTCTTGACAGCGATATGCAATGCATCACTCCGAATGCGTTGTTTTCCAAAGGATTTTAAAATAGCTGATGTAATTTTAATCTCAAAACCAGCCAAGGACCCACTATTAACGGAAAATCATAGGCCTATTAGCCTCCTTCCATGCCTAGGTAAAATCCTGGAAAAAGTGATTCTAGTAGGACTAAACACCTTCACTCAGGACAGTAAATTCCTGACAGACTTTCAACATGGTTTTCGAGCAGGTCATTCAACCTCTCATCAACTCCTCCGTGTTCTTGAACACATCACGGAGGGCTTCAATACTAATAAAAAACAGTCATTCCTTCACTCGACGTAAGTAAAGCTTTCGACAAAGTCTGGCATAACGGCCTATTATATAAAATGAATTCTCTAGGTTACCCTTTAAGACTTACGCAATTGATAGCCAGCTACCTTAGAGATCGATCCTTCAAAGTCAGAATAGCAAATATTTACTCCACAATACGCCCCCTCTCAGCCGGGGTCCCTCAAGGCAGTCAACTTTCTCCGTCCTTGTACAATGTCTACCCAAGCGATATCCCAAAACCTATAAATCACAATATTAAAATCACTCAATTTGCGGATGACACTAACATCATGTCAAATGCGCCGGTTTGCATAGATCCTCCGATTGCACCAAGGATAAAGCAACACCACCAAAATGTGCTCTTTGTGATGGGCCGCATACGGCAAACTACGGAGAATAACCCGCCAGACCCCGAAACCCGAATATTAACCATAATAAAAACTCGAACTACAACAAAAATTATGCCACAAACCGGTTACAACACAGGCATATTTCAAATGAACGCCCGTCTTGTACAAATGCATATATCAACTCAAACAATCATAGCATTAAGCGACCGCATCCGCATCCGAAAAATATGTTAGCGGAGTTTACAACTCTGCTCACCCCTTATATCCCAGTTCGTACTGCCCCGGTCCCTCAGCTCCCTATGAACCGTAGATTGCCCGAGCCTCGCTTCTATAATCCACATGCCCCACAGAGACAATAGGCCTCAAAAAAACCCGGTCCCCAGCCAACAGCACCGGTTGGATAGAGAGCCGGAGGCTGACCAAGCCTCTCAGAGCAATTCCTCCCCCCATGGACCCTGTCCAAATTAAGGCGCTCGTATAATAAGCGACCTCACTCCAATTCACAATCCGACATGCCAAGGGTTTTTAAGTGCTCATAATGTCTAGAACACCATCCAAAAATTGTCAACTTACAGACAGCCTATTGGAACGCCAACGGGTCTGTCACTTCGCATCGAGATGAGATAATTGAATTCCTGCACAAACCAGACTCGTCAATAGAGGAGGCGAAACCGCTGTCCTAGTAAAAAACAAGATTGATCACCGTCTAGCACATTCATTCTCCAATATAAATATTGAATCCACCTCGGTAATAATAAACACCTTTTCAGGACCATTTAAACTAATTTCCGTTTACGTGCCACCAAATCGCCAATTAATTCCTTCAGAAATCAACAAAGAAGAAAATGTCCCCACCATAATAGCCGGGGACATGATCGCTAAACACGGATCGTCACATACAACACAAAAGGGAATGGACTCGCAAATTACGGGAGTACAAACTCCATCGTAATCGACGCACCCGATAGACACACGCTGAATCATCACAACGGCAGGATCAATACCCGACGAAATAAATTTAAATGTCGCCACTTCAAATCCAATTCAAGCTATAAAATCATGCATCAACGAGGCATCCGTTGAAATTTCCAAAGACACAACTCACCAGAGAATACCCAAAGAGATCAAAGATCTTATTAGGAAGAAAAATCTTGTTAAAGCAACATCTAAAGCGATTAAACAGAGAAGTACGCGACGCCCTCAGCGAACATAGAAATGAGCGGTGGCATGAATTTATAGTCATTAGAAGACAATAGAGCAGCGTACCGGAAGCTGTCTAAAACTCTCAGGCGCCTAAAAACTAAAATTTCTCCGCTTCAAGGCCTCAATGGAAAGGTTTACATCTCTGCGGACAAGGCCGAAGCCTTCGCAGACAGCTTTGAAGTGCAGTTCACTCCCAACACAGACCACGACAATCCAGCCTTCGTAAAAAAGGTGGATTTAAAAGTAGAAGAAATTTTAAATCTAGATCCTCGCTATTAACCAATCAGGTTCACCACTCCTAAGGAAGTAAATAAAATTATTAAAGACTTAAAAAAAGGAAAAAGCGGTCGTTCCTGACGGCATTTCAAATAAAATCCTGAAATATCTTCCTAAAAAAGGCATCTGCGCCCTGACTGCAATCTGCAACGCAGCACTTCGGCTGCGTTGCTTTCTAAAGGCCTTTAAACAAGCTGACGTAATTTTAATTCCAAAACCGGGCAAGGATCCATTACTAACGGAGAACTATAGGCCAATAAGTCTTCTTCCTAGCCTAGGTAAGGTCCTGGAAAATGTAATTCTCATACGATTAAACGCATTCACCAGGATAGTAAATTCTTGCCAGATATTCGGCACGGTTTTCGAGCAGGTCATCAACTTCTCCGTGTTGTGGAACAAATCACGGAGAGCTTTAATATAAAAAAGTAGTTATTCTCTCTTTAGATGTCAGTAAAGCCTTCGACAAAGTCTGGCATAACGGCCTAATATACAAAATGTACTCTTTATGTTACCCGCTTAGAATCATTCAATTAATAAATAGCTACCTAAGAGAGCGTTCATTCAAAGTAAAAATAGATAATATTTTATTCACTTCACGGCCCCTTTCAGCTGGGGTCCCTCAAGGCAGTCAGCTATCTCCATTATTGTATAATATCTACTCTAGCTACATTCCGAAACCAATAAATAGTAACGTTAAAATCACTCAATTTTCGGATGACACTAATATCATTTCTAGTTCTACTAAAGAGGCCACTTCTACAAGCCGCGCTCAAAAGCAAACCACTCTCACTGAGAAGTGGTTCAAAAAATGGAGGATCTCAATTAACCCTACTATAAGTGCCGCAAAAGTCTTCTCAAGGACAATGTAGAGACGACCCCCAAATATTAAACTGTTTGAAGAAAAAGTTCCTTGGGAAAAGTCAATCAAATATCTCAGTGTAATACTAGATTTAAAACCAAAAAGTAAACTCGTGTAAAACTTCTTTCGAAAATCTTTGTAATTATGTTAGTAAACTTATGTTTAGGTACTCTGTAAACAAATAAATTCAAATTTCAAAGCTGGCAAACCACTCTTGTTTCAAATCTCGCCACTTTCACAACTCTACACTTTGACTCACACCTTCCTACCTGCTATACTTTGAATATTGTTTGACTTTGCTACGCCTTGGACCATCGCATTTTCCCGTCATTAGATAACCGAACTAGCAGAGTTCACCAATTGACCAAAACTAGTCCGCACAGAATATATCCTACTTACAACGGGACTGCATTCTGGCGGCTACCTGAACCGGGTTCCTGAAATACTGAAGCTGCAGACAAGTAGCGGCTGCAACAACGACTTGACCGGACCCTATTTTATAGTCTATGTATCGGACGCCGAAACGTCCGATATACATATCTTGTTAATAATTGTTGAGAATGTATGCAATAATAGTATTTTTGTTTTTGTATTCCGTGCGGTTGAACATATCTATTATATCTGAAAAATCTTCTGCGTAGAGTCTAGGTACAAGTGAATTTTTGTATGACTAAGTCCTGAAATTATTGTTACAATTGAATAAAATTTTATATCGAGTAGTTCTAGTTGGAATGTAAAGTTTAAATAAGCTGACTACCTGTGTTAGGGCTGTCAAAAACACCATCATCAATTTTTTAAATAAAATTTAGTTAAGAAGCAAGTCTTCTATCTGAGAGATTTACGTAATTGTAATTTATTGTTTCAACGAGTAATACGAGTATAATCTATGTTTACCTTTTTCAATGGAATCGGAGTGCATTTTATAGTGAAGGGACCATATTGAAGAATTATATTACTACAAACTAAGGAAGAGTATAATAAGTCTCGGGAAATTCGAAGAATGGCGCCAACTATGACAGATCTTAAAAGCCACTGAGCCGCATGAAATGAGCCATGAACTCGATAATCCAAATTAATATTTGGAGGAGAGAGACTATAATGAGATTCCAAAGTAGGTTCCAAAGACTGCTATGGGCTCAACATGAATGGAGAATGAACATGAAAGCTGACTAACCATAATTAAATAACCATAACGCCGTTTCTCCGCAGGGGTATGCAGAAAAGGATGGACCGCCAAAAATAGGGTCTTGGCAAACACTTCTTGCTTCATTCACATTCATGCAGCGTCTCATACATTCTCTTCGATTATTCCGACTTCTTACATGGCCCACATCTAGGATGAACGAAGCATGTATGAAGAATGAGCTAATTATGAATGTTAGGAAGTCATGGTTTTTGAAAGAGAGAGTACGAAAACAGTGAACAGTTGTGAATGATGAATACTTAGAGCAGGTTAATGGATTTGTATATTTGGGAAGTATTTTTACGAGAGATGGAAAGACTGATAGGGGGTGGATGCAGGAAACTCCATTACCGGAAGACCGAAAGCGGTTGGCGCTAAAAAAAATTGTCCAAGTAAGCGAAGCTAGCAGTCCACAATGGAGTGCTTATACCAACCCTAATGTATGGCAGTGAGGCATGAAATTGACAGAGGAAGGATGAAAGTAAACTGAATGCCGTAGAAATGAGATCTCTGAGGCAAATATGTGGTAAAACCATTTATGATCGTGTGAAAAATATTGAGATTCATAAAGAATGCAAGGCTGATGTAAGCGTAATGAGCAATGATAAGAAAGGGACGCTTAGATGATTTGGGCATTTAGAGCAAATGAACGAAGAAAGGAGCGGAAGGAGAATATATGGGGCGAATGCGAATGGAAGAAAAATCCGGGGACGGCAGAGGAAGACATGGCACGATCAAGTGAATCATATACTTGAAAGATGATATTGTACAAAATAGTAAACTTACACAAACTCTTTGTTCCGTTGATTTTAATTCCCTTTGTGACATAATTGGAGTACTGGTCTTCGAAGCAAACAGTCCTCCGGTTGAACTGGTCGATGGATTCTTTTTTCCACCAGCTGTTCGCATTTCCAAATCTGTAGGGACAATTTATTTATTCTTATTTCAAATCTATAATTTGAGATATGATATCGACGAAGACGACATAAATTGAGCTGGTCTCATTAGCTAAATTGATAAAGAGGTTGCCCCGGAAAGGCAGAGGTGCTGGGTTCGAGTCCCAGATGCGACTGAAATATTTTTATTTTCTGTTGTTTTTTTCCGTTGTAAAGTTTCATTTAGGTTAAATTAATATTATTTTCCTCAATGATAAAATAATAATCAATAAACAGAAATAATTAAACAGTAATACAATGGTAATGCTATTAAAGTTTATACATCAATCATAATTCAGTAGAGAAGGGTCGTGCCTGGGCTAGGGCTTGCCTAGCCCCCGCACGGATAGGTTATGTTGTCTTCAATCCAGAAGTTTTTAAATTATTTTCTCGATTATTTATTTTGTGAATCTTAGTATATTAGTTCCTTTTTTATATTTTGTGGCAGTTAACCCCTTTGATCTCACGACAGTTTGCTGCGAAGTGTTCTCTAGAGAACTGTCACATTACAAATTGTAGTCCAGATATTTCCGCTCGACATTCAATTTCAAATAAATTCGCTCTTTTTAAATATATCCCAAAATTGAATACGGGTTTTGAAAGCAGATTGAAGGTTCTTTCAGATTTTTACATTACAAAGGGACGTATGATTAAAAATATTAAAATTTTGAAGGCAAACAAGGATAAAGATTTAAAAAATGAATACCATTGTTTTTTTTCTTTTGTAAACTTTAATAATATCACTTTTTGGCATATTAAAAAAACTCATTTAGCCACATAAATGTATTATAAACGATGTCGTTAGTTCATTTTTTTGCGTTTTATATGTAAATGTATATTTTTATTTTATTTTATGTGTATCGAATTTAATAATGTTACATTTAAGTTCTGCAAGTATATTTAGTTTTTGTTATTGTGACAGCTGTTTCGGCGTTCAAGGCCATTTTCAAACTGCGGTTAATCCACATTGTGACGACAGTTTGAGAATGGCCTTGAACGCCGAAACAACTGTCACAATAATAAAAACTAAAAATACTTGCAGAACTTAATAGTAACAATAATGCATTTGATACAGATTAAACTAGATTGAGTACCGGGCGTTGCTCGGGGTTAAGAATGGTTCAAAGTAAAGTTTTAAGGTTGCGATGTGCTACCCCTACCCCTACCTCTACCCCTACCCCTACCCCTACCACTAAGACTAGCACTAGCACTTGCACTACCACTACCACTACCACTACCACTACCACTACCGCTACCGCTACCGCTACCGCTACCGCTACCGCTACCGCTACCGCTACCGCTACCGCTACCGCTACCGCTACCGCTACCGCTACCGCTACCGCTACCGCTACCTCTACCCCTACCCCTATCCCCACCCCAACCCCTACCCCTACCCCTATCCCCACCCCAACCCCTACCCCTACCCCTACCCTACCGCTAACCCAACCCCTACCTCTAGCTCTACCTCTACCTATTTTTTCAAGTCAAGTGTGCAAAGTTTCCTCAAAAAGTACCAAAAGTCTGCTTTAAATGATGTGAAAGGGGAAGGGGGTGTTTTTTCGTAATCTCACGTCGACAGTGAACTTCCTCTTGTTTCGAACGTCAAGTATGAAAAATTTCATAAAGCTCGAAAAACTGTAGATTTATATAAAATAAAAAATAAACACATACCTCCCGCCCATGACATATTTTATAATAGATGATGTGTAACCGGCCTAGCTGGTGATTTTATTTTATTTTATTTTTAAATAAAGTGTTATGATGTTGCAAATTCTTGTTAATCGTTTGGGTGCCATAATTGATTTGACAGCGAAAGTCTATCTCTAAACAACGAAAATATTTGAATTTTTTTTTATTCCAAACGTTTCTTTTTTTAAAACATCTAAATAATATAGTTCTTATGTGGGTACCTACTTGTGTTTTACATTTTTAAAATACTCTACCCAAACAAACTTTCTTTTGAATTTGGTTTAACATTAATTAATTACTGTTCTTAAGTAGGTACCTACTTGTGTTTCCCATTTTGAAAAAGTTCTACCCAAACAAACCTTCTTCTTTTGAAAATGTTATCTGCGGCTAACCGGAGTGATTTTACTATGGGCTAACCTAAATAAAACATGGCGTGTTCAATGTTTTTCATATAATTTTTTTGCGTTATAGCAATAGTTTTACATAATGGATTTCATTCGAACTACTCTCAAAACCTTCACGGTACAACAAACTGCTATTTTCAGCAAAGATTTAAAAAAATATATGGAGTTCTACGAATTAAACACAAAAACAAATAATAAATACAATTTATGAAAAATCCGCAAACTTCAACTATATCTTTACAATCTCGGTATTTTTACGTTTATTGAACACGTTTCAGGTATTGTGAATATCACATAATGCTATTGAAGTGAGAACTGCTAAAAGTTCATCAATTATGGCTTTATATAATCAAATCACTACATTTATAGAACAATTTATGAAGAAAATTGTGTTATTTTTGGTTTTCCAACGGAAACCTAACCTCAATTGCGTTTGACAGTTGTCGTATAACTCCCGCGTAAAAAACTGTGCGCTTCACATGAAACGTTAACAAAGCATCTATTTTTATAGAACCGTCAGATAATTTTAATGAATATTATTTTTGCCTACTGTATTGTATTTTCTGTACTTGTATTTTTCCCTTATAATATTTTTGCCTTTTATTATATTTTGAAATACATATTATATTAAATGGAACTGGTGGGATTGCACCGCCCTCCCTGCGAACTGCAGTAATCATAAGGCACCATCAATGATGATGTATCCAAACTGACAGTGCTAACGAGGGAATCTAGCTAGACAGAATAAGAACAAGCCTCTTAACCAGTGATCATATGCTGTAGTGGCCAGCTCTAAGTTATAGGATACCGTACTGTGTTAAGTATCTGAGACCAGCTCGAGTACCAAAAGCATGAGAAGTGGAAATAAACGAAATTGGGGAAATTTCTAAGATCGCTGACTCAGCTGCAGAGTTCAACAGAGGATATTCCTAAAAGTTCCAGAAGTGGGAAGAAAAATTTCATTGTATAAAAGCAACACTCCAATTCTTAAAAATCAGTTCATGTAATTCAGTAAATAAATACACTTGTTGTAATTTATCTCTTTTTTTTAATAATAGTATTAATAATAATAATAATAATAATATATTAATTGTAATTAAATTTAACTATAACTAAAATACACGTATAGTATAATAATGTAAGTGTACAGTGGTTTATAAAGTAAAATAGAAAATAATATAATAACAGTTATAGTTGAAGTTTCACATAACCCGCCTCACTAGGCTAGCCTGTGTTGAGGCAGTAATTTTGCAAATTTTTTTTTTTAGTTTTATAATACCTATGAATATATACTTATATTAAGATATGCTTCGTAAATCGTTGAATCAATAATTTCGAATTTGGGTGAGTGCCCCGGTAAATGCCCTATCAATTCCTTTAATCAATTTTTTTACATTGTGTTTGAATATTTTTTTGTGAATCAGATTTTTTTATGTTAACCGGAAGAATGTTGTAAATTCTTGTCGCAATGTACCTAAAATTCCGTTGCCCAAAATTAGTATGAATTACAGAAATTTGAAGTAAATCTTTGTTGGCATTTCTAGTGATTTCGTGGTATTTACTTTTGTTTGAATAAAGATCAGTGGGGATTGTTTTAGCGTAAATCTGCCGATCCTCAAATACTCTCATTATATTAAAGATTAAGTTAGAGTCGGTAATTAGAGGTAGCTTAAGGATTATATTTATAATCGTTTTCTGTGCCTTTACTGCAATCAGTATTCAACGCTGCAGCAAGACTTATCACCGGCGTATCTAAATATTCTCACATTTCAGAGCATCTCAAAAATCTCCACTGGCTCAAATGTCCTGAAAGAATCCAGTTCAAGCTCTGCTGGTTGGTATTTAAGTCACTTAACGGAATGGCTCCGGCTTACTTATCAGAACTGTGCATTCCCGAAAATACCAACTCACGGCAGTCCACCCTTAGGTCAGCATCGTCATCAGCTATCGGCAGGTTGAAGGAACCAACGCGCACACCTAATACTAAGTTCGGTGATCGTGCTTTCGGAGTGTCAGGACCTAAAGCCTGGAATGAACTGCCGCATGACTTAAGAATTATTAAAGACTCAACAGAATTCAGAACTAAACTTAAAACACATCTTTTCAGACAATCGTATCCATAAATTGAAGAAATTCACCTGTAAATTGCTTAGCTAGGCTAGCCGGTTAGTACTTACCTAAAGTCATTAAATAAATAAATAAAAAATAAAAATAAAATATTTTTTGTCTTTTAGTTTTGACCATGATGTGATCAATGCATGATGTTGATTCATTTACTACTCTAGTCGGTGTATTGATGGTACTGACAAATCCGTGGAACTCTAGCATGTACAAGTAATCGTGGCATTGGTGATGTGAGTATGTTAATATTCAAATCTACTATAATTATTAAGTTTTTAGAAGAGGAAAGATTAGAGAGTATGCTATTTAGACTGTTAAGAAATGGTGTAATATTACGGATCGATGGAGAGCGGTATATTGCTAGAATGTCAGTATTATTGTTGTACTTTATTTGCATACAACTCGCCTCAATAATGTTTATCTCTGTTACAACGGAGTTTAGATCGTTTCTTGTGTATACCACAACCCCGGGTTTTGTTGAATTGAAGGAAGTGTAGTTATTATGAATTTAGGTGTGTAAACATTTGACAACCAGCATTCTGTAAGAATGATTATATCAATATCTATATTTAGGTGTTTAAGCTGTGTCTGGTGTTCATTTAAGTTTTTATTAATTGACCTAATATTTTGGTGCATAATAGTGATGTTTTTAAGATCGGTTAACAGATATTTACATATTTTAACATTTGATGGTGTAAAAAAATTAATTTGATCATCTAGTTCATCGCATGTATTTTCTTTGGTAACAGCCATATTATGAGTAATATAACAAAAAAAAAGAATTATTGATTATTGAGAGCTCCACTGTCCATGGCAATCTCTGAGGATTTCACCTTTGGTTGGATTAGTGTTGCAGTGAAATAGTACAATATGAGTACTCATCAATATGAGGAGAGTCAACCCAGTGAATGACCGTTGATTGGAGCTCTCAAAAAAAAAATAATCAATTTTATTAAAGTCTTCCGAATGTATAATGTAATGTAATCTGTCACCTTCATTTTTTCTAAAAGTAACTTTAGAGTCTTTGTACTCTCCACCAGAAATGCTGACAAGGTAGCCAGCCGACTGGTGACGTCAGCATAATACACTCAGCAACTAAATGTATTATTGAGCTCAATAGTCAGTCACAACTAAATGTGAAACTCTCACAAACGAATAAAGAGTGATACATTCCGTAACCATTTATAAAAGGTAGTTAGAGTAACAAGTTAAGAACGTAATGGAGTACACACCGATCGTAGTCCCGGCCTTGGCCAAAAATGGCATGACTGAGCTCGTGGCCCATGAGCACGCCTATGGCCCCGTAGTTGATGCTCTTGGGGCTCTTGAAGTTGTAGAAGGGCAGCTGTAGGATGCCGGCGGGGAAGACTACCTGGTTCCGTAACGGGTTGTAGTACACGTCCATAGTGGTCAGAGTCGGGCCTGCACAAAATGAATAATTTAGAAGCATACTATTTTTTACGTCGTTTTTTTGCTGATTTCGTCGGTTTTTTGCTGATTTTAAATTTTGTGCTTTTGAAATTATGAAATAAACGACATTTTAAAATTATTTATTAATGTTTTTTTTTAATTTAAAAAAAACATATACTTTAATTTTTTTAAAGTTAAAATTATTCTTTTAGTTATGTGTGGATCAGATTTTCTCGTTGCGTATGCTAACAGAGAAGTCTCTGGCAAAAAACCAGAAACTCTTCTGTACCTTTGTAGATCTACAAAAAGCGTACGACCGAGTTGATAGGAAAAAATTGTGGAAGGTATTGTCCAAGTATGGAGTGAATACGAATCTCATACAGGTAATCGCGTCTCTGTACGAGGAAAGCGTTGCATGTGTTAGGGTAAACGGTGATTTTACGGAATGGTTTGACATCACAAAAGGTGTTAAGCAAGGCTGCGTAATGTCACCGTGGTTATTCAATCTATACATGGATAATTGTATGTAAGAATTGAAAGAGGTGGGCTTGGGCGCGAAAATGAGTAATCTGAAAATATGTTGCCTGTTGTATGCGGATGATGCGGTGCTGATTGCTAACAGTATGGAAGATTTACAGTCCCTTGTATCTAGGATGAATGAAGTATACATGAAGAACGAGCTAAAGATGAATGTAAGTAAGTCTAAAGTCATGGTGTTTGAAAGAGAGAGTGCGAAAATGGTGTGCAATATAGTTGTGAATGACGAATACTTGGAGCAGATCGATGAGTTTGTATATTTGGGAAGTATGTTCACAAGAGATGGAAAGACTGATAGGGGTATTGAAAGAAGGGTGAATGCAGGAAACTCCATTAACGGAGGACTGAACGCGGTTGGCGCTAACAAAAAGTTGTCCAAAGTAGCGAAGCTAGCAGTCCACAATGGAGTGCTGATACCAACCCTGATGTATGGCAGTGAGGCATGGAATTGACAGAAGAAGGATGAAAGAAAAGTGAATGCCGTAGAAATGAGATCTCTCAGACGAATTTGTGGTAAAACCATGTATGATCGTGTGAAAAATATTGAAATTCGTAATGAATGCAAGGCTGATGTAAGCGTAATGAGTAAGATTAAGAAAGGGATGCTTAGATGGTTTGGGCATGTGGAGCGAATGAACGAAGAAAGGAGTGTAAGAAGAATGTACGACGCGAATATGAATGGAAAAAGAAGCCGGGGACGTCCGAGGAAGATATGGCACGATCAAGTGAATCAAATACTTGAGTCGGGCCATGTCAGAAGTCGGAATAATAGAAGAGAATGTATGAGACGATGTATGAATGTGAATGAAGCAAGAAGTGTATGCCAAGATCGAGTTGTTTGGCAATCCGTCCTCTCTGCCTACCCCTGCGGGGTAACGGCGTGATGGTTAGTTAGTTAATTTTTTAAAAGTAAAAATTGTTTTTTAATTTTTATTATTTTTGTTAGGGATTTTTATTAAATTTTCGGATCCGTGACAGAAACAATCGATAAGTAGGGAAGGTGGTCTATACCTAGCAAATTCTCACAATAATAGGTAAACCAACGCCGAAGATGAACATAAGCAATAAATGAACATACAATAAAAATCATCCAATTATCTTACCCCATTTGGTCTTGTCCACAAGTTCGTCCAGTTTTTCCAGGTTTTTCCTCATCGTAAACATTTCTATTTCCATTTTGTTCTGAAAAAACTCGTTAGGCTTCACGTCCAGCTCAAAGTACTGCTTGTCCAATTCCTGGGGGTTTAGAATGTAATTCGGGAAGCCTGGAAAAATATACATTATCCCAGTAATAAACCCACTATAGCAGTATACAAAATCCACTGATGAACAGAGCATAATATAAAATATTCTATCGATAGGATGGTTATTTGGATATTGAAAGGAACCACAGCACACACCAGACACTAAGTTCGGGGAACGTGCTTCAGCGTGTCAGGCCCTAAAGCCTGGAATAAACTGCCACAGGATTTAAAAATGGTTAAAGACAACAACAGAACTCAGAGCGAAGCTTAAAACAAATCAATAAGTGATACTTTTTTTAAAGCAACGAAAATTCAAATATGGTGCAAGTGCAAAAATGCTTACAAAATAATAGTTTAAAATACATAATGGTGTATTAATTTAATAATGAATTAATATAGCGTTTTGCCTATTGCACTCAACGGAGATGATTAATTGTTATTATTATCCCCAAATGCTAATTAAAAATTTTACGTTTGAAAATAATTGTTGATTTTTGAATTTATTTTACTGTTATTTCCTTAATTTAAATCATCAGTTGTTCGGTAAATAGTGTAAAGAAAAAAGTAAAGTATACTAAAAAGTGTAGTGTAGGTAGTTTGTATTCAAACATCTTTACCAAGCATTGTTGCGATTCAAGTACCTACCCTAGCCTTGTCAATGATATTCGATACTGCAAAATGACATAACACAATCCCTACGGATTAGAGAGCATTCTGGTAGTTTCGTTACAATATCGAGACTCTCTGTTTGACAGCGGCACACTGGAGCATTCCATACGGACAACACCTTCTTCAGGAGAGCCATTGAATATTCAGACAAGGGCCTAATGATACCAGTATGCCGAATTTCGCGGTTTACCCGCTCTCTTGAGCTTCAATTTTATTGTTACTTTAATGGTAACCGTGCCCTATATAATTTATTAAGAAGAAGTTTTAATGCACGTGGATATACAAATACCCACTGTATCGAACGTGTCTACAGTGGATCAATTTATAAAAGTATAAAAATCGTACGCACAGAGGTACGTGCTCTCTTTTCACTTCAACCGCAGAATGGACAACATGTTCTCACTTGGATACCTCCAGGTGCCGCTACCAGACAAGAATAGTCTTCTACGCCCAGCAAACGCTAACATCACCACTCGCTACCTCAGCGACCAACCATACTGGTCGGTGCTATAAGTCAAGTACTCTCGGAGTGACAACATCTCCATTGGGAAACTACCAAACGCCTTTCTCAAGAGGATTAGCAAATCATAATAGACGTGCGTTCATGTGTGCCGGTGAACGAATTGTTAGCACGAATTATTCACCTTGGAAACGTGCTCACACCCTAAGTCATTTAGAAAACCATAAGGAAGTATTGGTAAATTTCGAGGTTAGATTGGCAAGGTAAAACATAACCCATATATCCTGAAAAAAAATCAACTTGTTTGTGTTGAATGAACGCGAATGTACATGGCAAAACAAGATATTTTATAGACCAACTAAAGAAAAACAGCAGACCTATTATATCAATTATTTCGTCTACTTTCAGTGACGACTGGTTCCTGGTCTCCTTGTCCATCCAGCTTAGTGTTCGAAGATTTTTTTTGATGACTTCTCGAAGATCTTCAATCATTCCCTCCATCTCCAGTTTTGCCTCTTCATGAAGCGTCTCACGCACAAACAATGCACCCACCGCATAACCTGGAAAAAACATTCCTTTAGTCATAGATTTCCTAACTTGTTTCTCAGTCTAGCTTCACGTCCCCTTTTCAGGAATATTTCAATCAATAGAATCGCCGAGGAAATTAGTAGGACTCTTAACAGGACACTACAGCTCACACTCAACAATCTGATACATGCAGCTATTGGGAGTGGAAGCAAACTCTAATAGCTGTGGGATATGTGAAGAAGATTTAGAAATACCCATTATTCTATGGTGATGATGTTCTGTCTCAATGTGTAGAAAGATCAGGTACTCGGGGAGTTGAATACCATATTGAAAGGCCAGGAGACATGGCCATGCTGAACTTTATTTAAACGAGTTAAGAGCTACTATCAAAGGAATATAGATGGGTTCTAGCTTTATTAGCTTCTCTGCCTTTATTTGTTTTTCTTCCAGGGAAAGAAAACTGGAATCATGTCGATAGATTCTATAAGTATGCTTCAAAATATAAAAAGTACTCCTTAGGAATATAAATGCAGGAAACTAGTTTAAAATATTGTAAATATTAAAGGTGTTTTCCTGTGTTTGCAGTGGATTCCATCCCATCTAGGAATACATGGGAATAAATAGGCTAGACGCCAAATGCTAAAAATTACTAAAAACATAAATTTGGTACGTGATACGATGTAAAATCATCCCTTTGAGACTTTTTTCCATCAATAGTGTATGGAATTACAATTAACTATTGCAGTGAGGTTTTTGAACTTCGATAAAATAATTTAAAAAATTAAAAATGTAATTAATTTATTAATTATTTACGATATTATGTATAATACAGATAGAATTTTTTTTTTAAGTTAACAAAAAAATAACATGATACGTAGTATGTACGTAAGTATAACATATGATATACCTGTATATATTTTAAAAATTGCTTTGAATTGACCACATTATTAATATACACATATCTACATGATGCTTTCTTCATCAGGAATATATAGAATACCAAAAAATAATAATATCAAGTATAGACAAATGATAAAAATAGAACATAATAATGTAAGAATAGACAAATTATAAACATAATAAAAAAATGATTAAAGTGGATAAGTAATTAATCAAAAAAGTTAATAAAATAAAATTGTAAAACATTGAATAACAAATTTATAATACAAATTTCAAAATAACTTATTTTTATTATTAATACTAACATGAAAATAAATTCAAGAGATAGCTATTTTTTTATTATTTGTTAAATTTAATTCACTATTAACGCTTCTTTTGCTTTCTAAAAGTTCTAATTTGTCTAATTTTAAACCGGTTGTATTCGTGTAAAATTTTTAAACTTTTATTTATATCAAAATATTGTTTGGTTTCTAAAATGTGATTGGCAAATTCAGAGTAAATGTTATTATTTAACCACCTTAGGTATTCCTTAATTCTAATAATCAAATATCTAATGTAAAAATAGTTGCAATCGTTAACAAATTAATTGATATATACGCCCGATTTATTTAAAATATTATCTTTTTCTTCGGTATTTAAAACATGTTGTTTAAATTTACTTTTAGTATAAAAAGCTAGTTGGGTAATAATAATAATAATTAAAGCGCACTTGAAGTGAAACAACACAAAACTGCGATATATAAATGCTTTGTTATTATTATTATTATTATTATATTATAATAATAATAATAAAATAAAATAATAATAATAATAATAATAATAATAATAATAATAATAATAATAATAATAATAATAATAATAACAATAATAATAATAATAATAATAATAATAATAATAATAATAATAATAATAATAATAATAATAATAACAATAATAATAATAATAATAATAATAATAATAATAATAATAACAACATTCCTACCTGACGTCTGTGCTCCAAAGATTGCAATCCGTTTATTAAGATAGGCGAATCTATCAAACGGACCGCCCAATTCTGCACAGAGTCAAGGGTTTTTTTTTCAGATATTTTGAGCCTGCCGACCAGAGGTGGCTGCTAAATTCTACAGTAGGGCATACTTTCGATTTGTACAGGATCAGCAGTTGTGTACTATTAAAATATCTGCGGGCTCTGTACAGTACTCCCAGCTTCTGAGAGGCTAACTTTACTCTGGCTTCGATGGAGCCCCCTTCCTGAGCTGGTCACTTAAGGTTACACCAAGCATATCAATGGAGGGCTTGATCAAGATCTTAGTGTAGTACATTTATCAACGTTACTAATTAGAGATGGTTATATAGATAGCCCTGATATTGACAGCTTAATTACATTTAATATTACAACTAAAACTACTAGATCTAAAATTTTATTCAACTGTAACAATAATTTCTGGACAGAGTCACTTAAAGATTCTTTGGTACCTAGACTCCAAGCAGAAGGAAATACATATTCAGATATATTAGATATTTACAAATACAAACAAACGATTATAATTATTAATAAATGTGGCTAGAGTATAGGTGACAGTGAATGTGAGGTATGTTTTGATTATTCACCTCTGGAAATAATTATTGAATGGTACCTACAATATGTTATTCCTGTATCTGTATGTGATATTATCTGTGTACCTACTGTGATGTGTTTTGCACTTGTTTATTATAACTAACTGTATATGTAAAGCCCTTATAGGGCGTATATTGTACAATAAATAAATAAGTAAACCAGTTGTAAAATTTGTTGATGTTTATCGGTAAGATTAGGCAGTCGCTAATATTGGATATTTCTAATAATTAATTTCTAATTTCTAACTAATTAATAACTAATTTCTAATAATTGTGATTAAAATAAAGGTTAAAAAATCCTCATTCCTGTCGAAATTAAAACGTGGATCTACGCACCCATGGCGTAGTTGGTTTCGGTGATGCAGTTTTGCCACCTTATATTCCTGTCCTCGGAGCCAAACATCACTTCTCTGAAGTCTTCGCTAAGGTAGGGAGATACCGACCTGATCGCATGCCATATTAGATAGTTGTTCAGGGTACTAAAAAAACATACAATAAAATATCGTTTATGTATTGGTATACGTATACCCAAATGGGCTTTTACAAAAACAGAGTGTAGCAGCACGTACCCGACAAACTTTAAGTGGTGATTTCTGATTTTTTTGGATTAAAAAATATAGAT
This sequence comes from Halesus radiatus, assembly GCA_022606495.2. Lineage (NCBI taxonomy): Eukaryota > Metazoa > Arthropoda > Insecta > Trichoptera > Limnephilidae > Halesus > Halesus radiatus. The sequence goes on from JAHDVE020011909.1 coordinate 22,753, forward strand.
AGTTAAATGAAACAATCAAACTTTATTTTAATCACTTTTATCATCATCAGGGCAAAATAAAACTAAACAATAGTACAAAATAATAGCAGAACATACATAATGGGAGTAACAGTGGGGGTGGGGACGTGACTAGGGATTAGTAAAGATTGGGAGAAGAGATAGAAATTGAGTGAGTTAGTATTCGGAGCTCTCTTCTTGAAAGAAATCGATGGAGAAATTTTAGTGCAGTATTGCACCGATATATTTTAGAAATAATCAAGGGTTGGTGAGGGCCCATGGACAGGTGCGTGTGGAAGATGCAAAGATGGTTTTGCGTACGAAGCGGATGGATGAAATAGGAGTATCAGGAGAGTTAATAACCCGGAATAGTAGCAGGGTTCGGGGACGCCCGAGGGAAACGCGATCTGATGCATCGGGCACTTGAGTTGGGTTATGTTAGGAGCCATTACAAAAACCATACAAAGTTGGATAAAGTATGAATCGATGTGTGCGTGTGGATGAGGCGGGGACGATGTGATGTGGTGGCCCATCTCCTCTACGTGAGGATTAATTAAGTTACTAAGATCCACGAAGCATAAACACTAAAGTAAATGTAACAAAACCAGTTGCAATCAAGCATGTTCTGTACTTAGTCCAACTTCCAATAATAAATACCCTCGTATGTATTGATCAACATTTTAAATGGAAAACACATATTTGTGTACCTTGTCAAACGAATTGTATTTTTTACATTAACTTTACACAGTTTTAAGGAAAGGAAGAAGATGCAATTTTGGGAAGAAAGGGGGATGGGGGTGGGTAGAAATCTTAGGAGTGAAGGACATATTAATTCACCCATTTAGACAGCGCGCTATTAATAATTTACTGATATTACGATGCGAGTTAGATATATTTTCTCATAATTTTTAATGGGAGTTCGCTCCTTAGAAAAAATTGCTGCCGCTTAAAGACATTACTTACTTGTTGCCCTTTGCTGTCGCCGCATACCTATTCACGAGCGTGCTTAACTTCTCCATGAACCCTTTGTCAAAAACTACAACTCTTTCTTCATTGGTGATATTCCTCGACACCGCTCTGAACAGATCGTTGAAGTGATCTCGCCAATTGATGAAAGGACTCATTTCTTGCAACTCTTGCACGGACATGGCATGGAACAGTTCCTTTCTGTTGAGTGTGTTCTTTCTAGAGGGTGTGATGTACGCCAGTTCCCTCTCAAACTCTATGACGTCGAGCATCTGTGTTCTGGCGTCTATTTCGTTGGCGCCCAGAAGTACGGAGATTTTCGTCATGGATTCGACATACACTTCCAAGATAGGGTTGTACTCGGTTTCATTTCCGTAAAATTCACGGCTATAGAGGGGTAATCTTGGTAAATCCACCTGAAACGATTTTAATGTATATTGAACAAAAGTTACCAATAAAGATAGTAATGGCCCCACGTTGGGCGCCAAATATGTTAACCAAAAATACTTTGGCACAAATAATTATTTATTCTGTAGCCAACCAGAACTTTCAGGAGGGATGTGTAAGATGATTGCGATAACCGGATATAACAAAACAGTGATAAAACAGAAGACAATAAAATAATAGGTTACGTAAGGTTAGTTTAGGCTATGTAAGATTAGTTTAGTCTATGTAAGGTTAGTTTAGTCTATGTAAGATTAGATTTGTTGTTTATTTATAACCTTTATACACTTTTATTCAATGCTTTCTTTTTTTTTCTATGGAATTTCAGAAAATAGAAACAATGGAGATAGAAGATAAACCAGGAATCGTCTCCATTGTTAGTATTGATTATCTCTGAAAACGCGTGTCGATAACATCGTTCACTCGAACTACAGCAAATTACATCTACATACCGCTGCGCCCCGCTTATTTTTATCTACAAACCAAAATCATAACTTTCATTGCATAGCCGCGTTAATAGTCCATCCAGTTTGGTCGTAGCTCGGCGACAGCAGTACGCTCCCATGCCATCTATGTATGTAAACGACGAATGTGTCGTGTAATGTTAAAACAGAGGTTTTATAATTTATTTGTAAAGTATGAAATAATTATGCCCGGGGTCTGTCCTGACGATTCTAGGTAGATTGTCCTTCACCATCGTCCAAGGTGGTGGCATTGCTTTCCAGAACAATGTGAACTTGAATATTGTCCATAATCACCAGAGATATCAATCATGTAGAATTTTCAAAATAAGTAATTATTATTATATATATTATTTTTTATATGAATACCGTACAAGAGTCCCAACTGCTCCTAACCGTCTGGAACCAGTGAGACTATGACATCCCCATTTGGGGAATGTTGTGAGGCTGAAGGTATTGGGAAGGGGAAGGAGAAGGGGAAGAGGAAGGTGGGAAATACCTGGCTATTCAGATCTGGTCACCAAACACGGCTAAAAGCCATTTCAAGCAACGTTTCAATTCTGAATGGTGGTCTTTCACCGGGGCGATACTGAGAGTATCTTCCACTCTGGAACGTGCGCAAATATACTATATATTATTTTTAAATGAATTAATTGTGAAACAACACAACTTAATAAAATAAAATTTACTTGCTCACGCCGGGATTTGAACCCGCGACCTTCGGATTCGTAGTCGAGAGCCTTACCCCTCGACCATGGAGGCCGTCAATTATGCATTGTAAACAAAATGTCGAAAAATTGGTGTTAACAAAAATTCGCAGACAAAACTAATAGTTTAAAGAAATGCATATTGATCGTAATTCTCTCGATGAAATTTATTTGAGAATGCATAGCAGAATATTTTTCGAAGAAAGCTTGAGTTTACATACAAAGATGGTGTGCTTTGATGAAACTTGATAATCTTCTTTAACATCCCAGTCGAAGAATCCATTGACATGGTATCTGAAAAGGAGAAAATTTATTAAGTTGGTTTGCATAAGCATCTGTTGTTACGAAAAACACGGGAATAATAACCGCAAAGTAAATCTGGATCGAGACCTGAGAAAAAACTTCCTGACCAGTCATAGAAGATACGTGGAATACGTGGAACCGATAAGAAAAAAATTTCAGTATGCTAGAGGCTAAATCTAAACCCATGAGGACTATTATGATGATCAAATGCATTGGAATCATGGCGGGGATAGACGATCTAATCACGGTAGTCTGGAATATTTCTCCCAGTACGGAGGGAAGTGAGTACCAGGAAGCTAAATACGGGAAACGAGTAGCGGCGGGGACGGAAAGTGGGAAACAACAAACAGCAGGAAACGGGAAGTAGGAAGCAGTGAAAAGCTGGAGACTCTGAGTGGGAAGCAGAAAGCTTGAAGTAGTTAAAAGTAGGTATCGCGAAGCAAGAAACAAGAAGTAGGAATTAAGAAACAGCACGAAGCGATAACCAAAAAAAAATACACGAACCGGTAAGCGGGAAGCAAGAAACAGGAAGAAAGAAGCAGAGGGCGTCTGTAAGCGTGTAGCGAATAGCATAATATAATAGGAAGCTAAAAACGAAAAGTAAGAAGCAGCGGGAAGTGACAACCAAATTCAAAAACCTAAATGCAGGAACCCGAAAGTAAATTTTAATCAATCCATTATTTTACTCGATAAATCCCATCGCCAGCTATTTTGAATACAGTCTCCAACAACTTTTCATGGAAGTAAAAGAGTATGTCATTGATGGGTTGATATCAGCACTCCATTATGGACTACTAGCAGGGATGGCTGCTCGTTTGGGTCAATTGAAGATGGATCCCTCAACATAGCTGCTAAACTCGAATTCCATCAATCCATGGATGGCATTCCTACCTGTTCTGCAGGATTTGTACGTTCTTCTGCAGGTTGAACTTGTGCGGCAGGAATCCACTGGCCGATATGTTCCACCCTCCGACATTCTTGATCAGGTCCTGAAGAGGGGTGCCCCCGAGGGTCTCGATGGTCATGTTTACATCGAGACACGCGTCGAAATAGATGCATGCTTTCTGTTCCGCTTTGGATTTCACCTTGTTAATGTCGATATTTTCTGCAACCAAAAGGTTGAAACATATGATTGTATTTATTGAGGAAATATCCTGTATATTATTGCTAAGTAATTGAACAGTGTTTTCGCATTTCTGTGACTATATTACCATTCAACTTATCCCTGATCCTAATCCCGATCCCGATCCCGATTGTAATACAGATTGTGATCCCGATTGACATTCCGACCGTGATCCCGATTCCCAAATCAGTACTCCATTCCGATCAAGATATCTATTTTGATCCTGATCCCGATTCATCCTCATCTCCAAACCTCCCATCTCATCCCTAACCTCATCGTAATCCCCACATAGAAAAATAGTGTACTTCTTTTATTTGCATATGCAAATCCCAAAACACAGGTTTACGAGAGGTATAAGATGATAGGGGTATTAACAAAACCAAACACTATAAAAGCTCCCAAAAACCCCCTCTAAGCAATGTCCTTTCAACTACCGTAGTAGCCAGTAGTTGTCATTATCACAGAGAAATCAGGGTTGTTCTACTAGTCGCTTTTACAACAAATTTGTTTCTTTGTTTATTTTTCAATAATTATTAGTAAAATAGTTGAGCAGGCATATTAAACAGTTCTCTGGGGAAGGACGCAGTTAATCTATTGACCAACATGATCACGGAAAACCAATGACGTATTAGGAACAATTTCCTCAAATGGCAGTCAAAATGAAAAATGGCTCATAAAAAAAATACAGCCCTGCAGTTTCAGTAACCAAATGCAAAATTATTTCAAAAATGAAGGAACAAAGCTATGGAGACTATATTATCAGTCATAAGGTTCCAGAGAGTACGTCATTATCACAGAGAGAATCCATAAATACGGACATAACATCTGTTTAAAAAAATAATCTCCAATACTGATACGTCAACAATAAACCTAGATATAAAAATGTACAGATTGGGTAAAAGAAATTATGACAAACCGAGAGGAATAAAACTCTACTTTCCAGATGGAAAATGGCAGTAAATTCTTCTAACCAAGAAACATGCATTGAAAAAAATCTGGATATATCAGGATCTATCATTTCAGAAGCGGAAACAATTAACGGTCCTCAGAAATCATCTGGAATATAGGAAGACTTCTGGTGAGACCGACATAACAATTAAATACGGCAACAACAACCATTCTATCATTAAAACATAGACAAAAAACATATTTAATAAGAAAAATATTCTATCAAAATATACGTAGATTACGAACAAATTTACAGGACCTGAAAATAACCTTACAAACAATGGATCACGACATTTTATCCTTCGCCGAGGACATGGCTGAATAGCCACATCAAAAGTATAGTGTTGGGTTTCTTAGAATATTCAATGTACAGAAATGATTGAACCCAAATTACCAATAAGAAAGCTAGAGGAGGCGGTGTGTTAATATCCATAAATAAAACAAAAACTTAATTCAAGTGAACTCAAACTCATTTTCCTAAATCTAGAACAACTATTCATCATGGTGTCTGCCAAAGATGGAAAAAAATAAAGTCAACTGCATCTACATTCCCCCATCTTCAGAAGCCTAATTATATAAAGACCACTACATTGAAGTTGAAACAATACGAAGAAAATTTCCTGAAGCTACCTTGAATTTAACAGGAGACTACAATTTACGTAATGTTGCATAGGATATAGAAAACAAGAAGACTTCTTTCTCGAACAATATCAACCATGGTTCCCATGAAATCATCGAAATTAAAAACTTTTTATTCCTCCCGCAGTTAAACTACGAATATAATGTAAATGCTCGACTTCTCGATCTAGTATTCTCCGATTCTTCTTTAATAAATATATCCACATCTGCGGAAACTATTCCCCTAATTGATAAGAACCACCCTCCACTAAAGATTGAATACCACAGTTCAATAACAAGAAACATCCATCTGCATCTTCATAGTTGAACCATTTCAAGGCAGACTTTAATCTAATCGATAGTTTTATATATCTTCTGTCGACTGGAACTTTTTGGATATGGGAGTAAACATCAATAAAATGGTAGATAATTTTTACTCAATTATAAATAATGCTATTGATTTATTAGTACATTTTCATAAAACTACTTTGTAAAAATACCCAAAACGGTTTAGTAAAGATCTCATCATTTCAATTAAAGACAAAGAAATTGCTCACCAAGTTTACAAATACTATATCCTAAAGATTACAAAAAAAAATGTATTAAGATTAACTACCAGAATAATGTTACAATTATGTTACAAAAGGTGTATTGAAAACTGCGAGGAATTGGCTGTTGCCAATCCTCAGAACGTTTATGAGTTTTCAAACATACTTAGTAATAACGGTTCTGGTATTCCCTCTAACATATATTTAGGTTAACATAATGGCCGAAAGTCCCCAAGAAGTCGTTGATATATTTGGCAAATTTTTCAACAATGTCTATGATACTTCAAACGACCCATCATTGCTCGATGCTACAACAAATAATAATGACAACAAGATCGATTTTAATCAATACGTATTTGAAGGAAGTGATATTCGAAATCCCTAGATCTTAACAAATCGGCTGGTCCAGACAACATCCCTTCAATCTTCTTATCTAAATGTTTATCAGTCTTTACTTATCCTCTTACTAAACGTTTAAAATTGTCTGTAAAAGGTGACGCCTTTCAGGAGAAATGGGAAACAAGCTTTCTGTCTCCAATCTTCAAAAAGGAAATAATTCTGATATTTCAAACTATAGATCTATATGTATTCAGTTATCAGCCCCAAAATTATTTGAATCTCCTCTGCTCACTGATCTCTCGCCTGAGATAAATAAGTTATTTCACATCGACATCACGGTTTCATGGCAAAAAGATCCACTCTTACAAACATAATGATTTTTCAGAAACATTTATTTAACCCGATGCACAAGTGTCTATAAACAGACATACTGTACACAGATTTTAGTAAGGCTTTCGACAAAGTCTCGCATAAAATTCTCATATAGAAGTATTCTTGGAATAACCGGAAATATATTGGAGATGGTGTTGCGGCGATTATTCGATTTCCCGATAGCAATTATCAGGAAATGATGATGCGATTGCGAAATAAAGGAGTGTGAAGGAAAAAGGACTCACCGAATTCACTTATCACTCTCCCATGGCGGCTTGCGTGCTTGTCGACCGGGCAATTCCGGATGGCGACAGAGTCTCAGCAACTGGTTCATTCCGGACTTCAACAGCGCGTCCCTCGGCACTTCAGTGATGCGATCGCGACAGTGATTCAATTTGGAATGAATCCGGGCAAGGCCGGGTAGCGACACTTCAATAGTGGTCGCGCCGGTGATTCGATTTAGAATGAATGCTGGATAAAGGATTGAGTCGGGAAGCCTGGACTGGAGCGGGGCGGGGGTTAGAAGGGAATGAAGGGGGGACTTCGCAATCGCACCTTGTCGAAGGTAGATGTAAATAAACTCGCGTGAACAGATGATTTGAACGTTATCTACGCAAATGAAAAAAATATCAGTTAAACTCAATTCACACCTTTCATACTAGTTTGAAATTTTCAGTGGCGTTCCACAGGGGTCACATTTGGAACCAGTATTCTTTTCCTTATTTATCAACTACATGACTACCATTTATGATGGAGTTATGATACTCCTATTCAATGATGATCTTAAAATCTACAAAAACAATTACTAATCTCCAATGACTGTTGCGTATTGCATATATAAGAGCGGTATAATAGTAATGAACTATTCCTCAGTATTGAGAAATGTCAACCTATAAGTTTTGTTCGAATTAAAAATTCCACCCGTACCAATGAAGCATCAACAATATTTACATAAAAAATAGTTGAGCAAGTAAAAGACCTTGGTATACTTTTTGACAGCAAACTAACTTTTGTTCCTCACATAAATGAAATAACTAATAAGGCCACAAAATGTTTGGGATTCATTAGGCAGTAGGCAGTAGGCAGAGTGGATGGACCGCCAAACAACTCGATCTTGGCATACACTTCTTGCTTCATTCACATTTATACATCGCCTCACACATTCTCTTCTGTTATTCCGACTTCTAACATGGCCCGACTCGATTATTTGATTCACTTGATTGTGCCACGTCTTGATTGGGGCTTCTTCTTCAATTCACATTCGCGTCATAGATTCTTCTTACACTCCATTTTTCGTTCATTCGGTCTACATGTCCGAACCATCTAAGCATCCCTTCTTAATCTTACTCATTACGCTTACATCAGCCTTGCATTCTTTATGAATCTCAATATTTTTCACACGATCATACTTGGTTTTACCACACATCCGTCTCAGAGATCTCATTTCTACGGCATTCAGTTTACTTTCACCCTTCCTCTGCCAATTCCATGCCTTACTGCCATACATCAGGGTTGGTACCAGCACTCCATTGTGGACTGATAGCTTCGCTTCTTATGACAATTTTTTGATAGCAGCAGTAATGGAGTTTCCGGCATTCACCCATTCTTTTATATCCCTATCAGCCTTTCCATCTCTCTTCCAAATATACAAACTCATCGACCTTCTCCAAGTATTCGTCATTTACTACTATATTGCACACTGTTTTCGTACTCTCTCTTTCAAACACCATGATTTTAGACTTACTTAAATTCATCATTAGCTCATTCTTCATACATACTTCCTTCATCCTAGATACGAGGAACTGTAAATCTTCCATACTGTTAAAAATCCGCACTGCATCATCAGCATACAACAGGCAACATACTTTCAGATTACCCATTTTCGCGTCCAAGTCCACCTCTTTCAATTCTTGCATACAATTATCCATATATAAATTGAATAACCAGGGTAACATTACACAGCCTTGCTTAACGCCTTTTGTAATGTCAAACCACTCCTTAAAATCACCGTTTACCCTAACACATGCAACGCTTTCCTTGCACAGAGACGCGATTTCCTGTATGAGATTCGTACTCACTCCATACTTGGACAATACCTTCCATACTTTTTTCCTGTCAAGTCGGTCGTATGCTTTTTGTAGATCTACAAAGGCACAGAAAAGTTTCTGTTTTTTTTGCCAGAAACTTCTCTGTTAGCATACGCAATGAGAAAATCTGATCCATACACCCCCTTCCGCTCATAAATACACCTTCCACATCCCATATTTTATCTTTTACAAATTACGTATTCCAGTCAAAAACTCAATTTTACTTTTTAAATTAACCTACTTAACCTAACCGATTTATCAAAAGAGCGATTTTGTATGTCTCTTCAAATTAGCGAATGGTAGATTGGACGTCATAGATATAACGAGTCTTATTACCTTGGGTGTACCTACCCGTAATATGAAACAGACGGCACTCTACAAATAATTATTTCTAAAACTCTCCTATTCAAATAATGCACTTGGTAATGAGTGTAGTTTAATCGATGTTTACCGTTACAATACAGTGTCTGGGCTAAAAATCAGTTTAATCGAATGTTTTTATCATATTTATTTTGTTTTTTCATATGAACCTTTCTTTTAGTTGTATTTGTAATATTATGTTCTGTAAAATATCCGAACGGGCGTAAAGCTGTATTATAAACACGCTTTACAACTGTTGATGTTTTACAACGTCATAATAATTATAAACCTATTACTTACCCATTGCTCTGTAATTAGCTACTTAGCGTTTGCTTGCGGCCCCCTTGAAACGATCACTTTCCGCCTGGAGCTCGAAGAGATAACTGCGTCTCTGAAAAGAGACGGCTATTTTTGTGTTACTAGTTTATTACGGCCAAGTACTATGCGGACGGGCTGAAGCCCGAAGCTGGTCGTGCCATTTGCTGCCAAAGCACTCATCAGGGTGACTTACTAATTAAATAGCCCATTAAATTCAGTGCAGAGATGTCCAGCCTTAGCGTCATTGCCAGCAACTCTCGCCATCCGACCAGATCACCTCCATGTAAGCTGATTTTCCATCTCCCCTTAATGTGTTGATTAAGCCCTTGGTACATTTGCATAACCCGGTTAGAGATTCGAATCAGAAAGAGAGATATTACAATAGAATCATACCTAGATTAAGACATTTTTACTAACTACTCGATTGTTCTTAACCTACAATGTTTGTTTGAGTTTACAATAAACCCCGAGTATGAAAACACTTCCCTGTACTCATTTAACGTAGAATTAGAACCGCCCTCAACCCAATTATAAGATTGCGATCGATCCGCGACCTTGTACGATGAGAAGCTGATCCCCCTGCCGATCTGAGCTAGGCTAATGTCCGTAGCAGACTTCCATCTAAGAGGCCATCTCCAGGGTAAGTCCTGCAGATTGTAATTGTCTCCTATAACTTCCCCCGTAACCCAACCTTCCTCCTCCCCATCCCTTCATTTTCACAACACTGTCACCCAACGTGGCTTTCCCACTTAGGGGCTTTCTCCCTACCTAACCTTCCTCTTTCCCATTTCCCCTCTCCCTGACATTCCCATGAACACAACAACTTATATTATTATAATATATACTAAACACTTGTTGCACTCTTTTGTACAACCTGCCGTTATAGTGAATCCACGGGTAAAACTGTTTTTTATTACGCTGTAAATACATAATTATATTGTATCTACTTAATTCTTTCATAATTGTTATTTTATGTACTATGTTATTATACTCCTTTGTATAACTAATTATGTAATAAATGTATCAACATGTAAAAGCCTTCAAGGCGTCGATAAATAAATAAATAAACTAACCCAAGGCTTTCCGGATAATCAGCTGGTTCTGACTGTTCAGCTTTTCGAAGGTGTCCCAGGAATACTCGCCCTCCGGGATGGGATTATTCTTGATCCACCCTCCGCAAGCGAAGGCATAGAAGTCGTCACACGGATCCACAGTCTTATCCATAGCCATGGACATCTCGACCGCTGTATTTACGCAAGTGTCTGTCAGACACTTTGACTGAAAAGAACCGTCTGAAAAAAAAATGTAAATAACTACGCTTCGTGTGTCTTGTCCGTCGCCGACCAACACAACATGGGCATGTGCTTAGTCTCGTGTTTGCAAAATTTCAAAACACAAGTAAAAAAATCTTTATTAAACCAATAACTACGAGTATATTTATTACGAATATTTTATGGTGGATTATTACCACTTGCACGGTCCCCAATACCAATTTTCTAAATATAATCGTATTAATATTCTGGAAATGTGAAAAAAAAGCTGCCAATAAAATCAAATTGCGCATTATTAGGCACCCCTACCCCTACTCCTACCCTTACCCAGTACTACACTACACACAATACTCACTGCGTTTGGCTATAGAGCTATCGGGGGCCGGGTCGGAAGAAGCAGACAGGAGGGCTTTGCGGACCACCAATATGAGAATCAGGGACGCCACCAGCACGAGGAGGCATTTCTTCAGGTGGTTGCGGGAGCCCCATACTGAAGTACGCTGCGAAAGACAATTGTACTCAAATAGAAATCACATTTCAGGAATAGTTACTTAATTATTTTATTTAACACTACTTGGGGTATATGTTCGACATTGCTCGGGGTGAATGGTTTAGAGTAAAGTTTTGAGGTTGTGATGTGTTACCCGACCCCTACCCCTACCCCTACCCCTACCCCTACCCCTACCCCTACCCCTACCCCTACCCATACCCAGTAATCTTCCTCCTATTTTAAGTGTGCGATTTCATCAAGAAGAACCAAACTTTTGCTTTAAAGGGTGGGTAAGGGGTATAAGGTCGGTTTTTCGAAATCTCGACAGATAGACAGTGACCTTACCCTTGTTTTCAAAACCAAGTGTGCAAAATTTCATCAAGCTCCGAATAAAACTGTAGATTTGTGAACAGAACAAATAAACACCGCCCGCCCGGGACATTATTATGTTATATTATTTTAATGAATAAATTGTGAAAAAATTGCAAATTAATCAATTGAATTTACGGTCGCACACCGTGATTTGAACCCGCGATCTACGGAATCGTAGCCGTGGATCGTATCTACTAACCACGGGGTCCGTCTTTGTTCTAACGGTATTTTAATGGAAGATGCTTCGAGGAACTAGCGTCATTGAACCCTTCGGCGCCGGTGCACAGTCAAGAAATACGTCAAACGCGCGCCTATCATTTTTAGATACACAGAAGACATTTGTCGGATGGCAACGGGTCGTTTTTACCACTCATTTTTGTGTTAAACAACTCTTTGTAGAATGATTTGCCGGCCTCTGCGTTTCCTCCCTCTCTAAACATGGATCCCTTCAAGACCCAGGTTCACTCCTTCCTTTCCTCAAAAAGGTTCTCCACACAGCATCCCCAAAGATGACGTAGGCCCTGAGGGAAATCATTTTCCAGAAAGCATTTTATGCGGAGTTAAGAAAAAATTACTCCTATCGGTAAAATAAACGCTCTTATATTAAGGTTACCTCCATCTCTGGTCTGGAGCTCCCGAAAGGCTTTTCACAAACCGTGTTGTAGCGATCTGACCCCATTACCAACTACCATTTCTAACTCGGCAGTCATGACTCAGTCAAATGGTGTAACCCAAAGTTAGCAGCCACCTCTTGGCTGGAACTCCCATCTCACTTACCGTGCGGTGTGTCGTATTAGAAGAAATGCCCTCGTTGAGCGGTATGGCGCTTCTCACGTCCTCGTCGACAATTTCAGTATTCTTATAAAGCGCCATCTGTTAAGAATAAAATAGAATTATGGCAAGTAATTATTATTATTTTTTTTTTAATTTAAAGAAATCAGTTTAAATAATGTTATTATTAAGTTCTGAAGTTTTTTTAGTTTTTATTATTGTGACAGTTGTTTCGGCATTCAATGCCATTTTCAAACAGCGGTTAATCCACATTGTGACGACTTATTTATATAATTTCATTTACTCCCATCCAATTCTAATTTTTTAAACGGGTTTTTAAAAATAATGATTTATTTAGAACATATTCTCTATTATGTGAGGTTTTTACATTTATAATGTGTTTCTCCGTGTTTAAATGATAATATTTTCTTAACCTTTTCCACTCCGTAGGCCACACATTCTGGCCCATTCGATTTTGGTAGGCAACTCCGTCGGGTACATATATTGTAATAAAATACTTTGTACTTATCGGAAAGAATAGTTCGTAGAATACATCTAGGTACATAGAAATTGGTGATACTGATTAGGTACATAGAAATTATACCTGCGCCAGGCCAGACCCTCTGGCCGTTTGGGCCAGAATGTGTGGCCTACAGAGTAATTGATATATTTAAATGTGTTGTATTGTTTTGATAATGTGAACATACTGACAATTGGTGAATAAATAATTTTCCTTACTTTATTAATTAATGTCATACAAGGATCATTCGTTTATAACATTGTATATGTTCTTTGAATCTAGTTGAGAAAGCCCTTTCCGTCTGCCCTATATAGGTAGCAGTGCAGTCGGCGTGGTCACATTTTAATTTGTATATATTTAAATCGTATATATTTTTATATATTTTCGTATATATTTTCGTATATATTTTCGTATATATTTTCGTATATATTTTCGTATATATTTTCGTATATATTTTCGTATATATTTTCGTATATTATTAAGTTTAGGATTTTTACTTTTTGAGTTTTTGGCTTGTTCCTATATTATTATTGGTTCTAAAAGCTATATTTAAACGCCATCTTTTAATTTCTTTCGCAATTTTTACAGATATTTAACCGAGAAATTCCAGAAACACAAATTATTCAAAGTAATTAATATTCTTTGCGTAGAAAGCAATTACTTTGTGATTTGACATTATTAAATAAAATAAACACTTTATTTTGAACCACTCATATATGTTTACTTTTTCACCAACCGGTTTCACTTGGAGCTTCAAGCTCGAGCATCTAATTAAAAAGATCATACCTATAATAATTACACTGGAGGTAATATTCTACACAAAATTGGTTTTGGAAATAGATTAGACCATTTAAAAGCTTGAGGGATAAAAAATCTCCCTCCTTTAACATTCTGTCTCGTTATTTTTTATATGTTGTCTCATTCCATTACATATAAGATGAGCTCTATCTCACTCTTCCATTCTACTTCCTTCTCGTACTGAAGGCGAAACTGCTTCTATCACGATTCTCCCCTGAAGAGTCGCGGCAAACTCATTGCCAGACATTGGACGTGAAAAACAGCACCCTGTTGTAGACCCTACTATTAAATAGCGAAGGTTCTCTCTCCGTCGTAAGACGTGGACATTATTAAAAGGTTACAGCCATTGTGAGTATACAATGTATAAATGGGGGCCTAAAGGTTTCCGAACTTTGTGTATGTGGACATATCCAAACAACATAACACATCGTAGAAGAATGTCTCCTTCACCAGTTTCCATATGGCACATCTATGCTGAACAAAGTGACTCACAATGGCGTCAACTGGCTTAATAACCTTATGATTTACTACTCGTGATCCACTATCTCCTCCCCCAACTCTCCTCCACCATACGAAAAAGAAGAAAAAGACTGTTCCATTGTTTCAATATTGTGTGTCCTTCTTCTTCTATTTCGCATTATGTCACATCTATAATAAATATGCTCACTCTATGTATTTTTATTTATTATTTCCTAATTTAACTGTCAATTCATAGTGGAATTCTAATTTAAAATGATTTTTTTCTTGATTAAAAAACCTTTTTAACTTTTTCCACATATTTATTTTCGACCAGACCGGTTTCGCCCTATCACGGGCATCGTCAAACTAGCATAATTAAAAGTAATTAATTCATAATTCAAAACTGAATAAATTACTGATAAAACAACAATTTTAGCACATTAGAAATTCGATTAAAAGACAAAAGTACCCACATAAAAAATGCCGCATTAAAATATCTACCAAAACACACTTTACTCTAGATATAGATTGTTTTTTTACTAATATTGTTCCACTGATTATAAAAAATTGGAATCTCATATAATTATTTTACAATATTATCATGTCAAGGTGACATTTTGAACTCTCGCGACAGTTTGTGAAACTTAAACTGTCAGCTCAGCTCTGCACGAAACTGAATGCTGCAATCTGCGTATTCATGTGAATGGTTGAGCGAGCAAATCAGGGTTGGTTCCACGACATCTCGATTCGATTTACGCAGTGATACGGTAAACACGTCAGCCTTTATTTCGAATTGCGGTAAAGTCGGCAGGCGGTCAGAACAGGGCTGTCACGCGCTACCAAAATGAGTATTAACAATAACGCCCTCCTATCAATTAACATAGCAAAAGAACTAATTGATGGCATCCATGGTGCCATTACGGACCCAGCTCTAAAAATTACTAAAGACCAAATGGCTAAGCTTTTGACAAAAATGTCAAACCTTTCAATTGCAATGATTGACGTCGGAACTGAAGTACTGAATACTTGAAGGGAAATTAATGACCTATGAGAAGATCGTTAACCAATCACCGCCAGAAACAACTATTATACGCGACAAAAATCTCACGCCCTGTGCAGTCAGTACAGATTGCGCCCCCTCCAACCCTATTTTTTCTTAAAATTCTGAGCTTCCGCACGTTAAAAAAAAAACATGATAAAAATAGTGTATTGACCGGGATGCGAACGCGGGCCGCCCGCCTGGCAGCGAATATTCTACCACTGAACCACAGTTTATTTATTTATTGTATTATATACGCCTTACATGGGCTTTTACATATATAGTTATAATAAACAGGTGCAGAACACATCACAGTGGGTACATGATAAAACAACACTTATAACATATCATCAAAGTTGTCTCTAAACTTTTGAAAAATTGCTTAATTAAACGGTCATATTTCTTAATTTAAAAAAATAATAACAAAACACTTCTTATCCGACTAGATATTTACTACACCTTTAATTTTAAAAAAGATAATTCAGTTTGGGTGGGTATTTTGGCGTTAAATCCAAAATTAAGGCCGCGCAGTCGTTCCTTTTAAGAGGAAAAAAAAAAACGAAATTTTCACACCTTTAAAAAATGTATGCTTCTAAACTATTCACTTTGTGCAGGCCCGACTCCCACCGCTATGGACGTGCACTACAACCCGTTACGGAACCAGGTAGTGTTCCCCGCCGGCATCCTACAGCTGCTCTTCTACAACGTCAAGAACCCCAAGAGCATCAACTACGGGCCATAAGCATGCTCATGTGTCACGACCACGTTTTTTTTTCGATTTTAAATTGAAAGTTTGGAATATTTGACATTTAAATTATTTTTTTATAATTATTATTTTTTTTTTAATATTTTAAAAGTTCAATCATTTTTTTAATTTTTGTTATTTTTATCATGGATTTTTTTTAAATGTTCGTATACATAATAGAAACAGTCGATAAGTAAGGAAGGTGGTCTATACCTAGCAAATTCTTTCCAGTTTTTGCCTTCAAATAATAAGACTGTATCATCGGCAAAGGTGATGATGTGATCGGCAAGGTTACTGTTACAAAGATCATTTATGTAAAAATTAAATAAATAGGCCCTAAAGTACTTCCTTGTGGTACACCACATTTAATGTTTGTTCTATAAATATAGGCCCTAAAGTACTTCCTTGTGGTACACCACATTTAATGTTTGTTCTATAAATATAGTGATTTGATTATATAAAGTCATAATTTGATGAATTTTTACCAGTTCTCACTTCAATAGCGTTTTGTGATATTCACAATACCTGAAATGCGTTCAATAAACGTAAAAATACCGAGATTGTTAAGATGTTGTTGAAGTTTGCGGATTTTTTAATTAATTATTATTATTTGAAATTTAAAAAAACTGAAGTAACAACATCGTTTACAAAATATCCGTGTAGGTACGTGAGTTTTTTTTATATGCCAAAAAGCGATATTATTACAGTAGTTTACAACAAAAAACCATTTTGTTTTGCCAATATAGAATGGTGAATAATCATTACAATCTAATCTAAATTCGGACTCATATCCATTACTATTTGTTTTTGTTTTTTACTTATAATTGTATCAATTAAAGTAGACATGAGTAATGGATATGAGTCCGATTTTAGATTAGATTGTAATGATTGTTCACCATCCTTTATTAGCAAAACAACGCGCAATTTCAATATTGTAATTAAAGAACATCTTAGATGCTTAAATAATAACGGCTTTTCGGAATTCAACTTATTGATAATCATACCTTCATTCAAAGCACCGGTGATAATATTCTTCATAAAAATGGCCATGGAAAGAGATTAAATAATTTAGAATCACTCGAACTAAAGAAAGCAGTTAAAACCAAAAACAAAATTCTTAATAATCCACTAAATGTGTCCAATAGCCCAATATTAGGTATATTTCCTATAATCTCGTAAAATTTCCCATTATCCCATAATCACCTGTTCAGGTATTCCTTGATATTCCATTATGTACCCTTCTGTCTCTTTCTCTCTGTTATTATGTCAGATTTCTATTTCAGGCTATCTCATTTTTTCTCATGTTATGTTCTTTCTTATTCTAGTTTGTATATATACACACACACTATGTATTTTTGATCAGTTTAATGTTGTATGATGCTTGTGTTAAGCGAAACCGGTCAGTCCTAATAAAATTAAATAAATCTCGTGGTTATAAACAAAGTTATTGTTTTATTTTCATTAAATATGTCTAACCATAAAGTGACTGCTTTCTATCAAAATATATTTTATTTATAATTATTGTGATGAATACATCGAGGTTACTGTGGCATTAAGTCTCCAATAAATATCGGGGGTTGTGTGGTGATGAAGTCAAACTCGATGTTGGTAGGTTGGTATAAGTATTTCTGTTAGTGTGTTACAAGTAAGAAGCTGATTACCTGTTATACACTTACATACTTTCATAAGTCATGCTGTCTTCTTCATACTCGATTATACCTTCCATACTCTTGGACATACGTTCACTAAAATTACTAATTAAATAAAAAATGTTTTATTTTTCATTTATCCAGAAGAGAACATAGCAGACAATGATGGTTTGAAATCTGCTTTTCAGGCCTACTTGGAAAACTCCACCACTGCGGCTAAGAACGACACCTTGCCCGGCCTCAACTATTCGCACAGGCAGCTCTTCTTCATTTCAATTGCACAGGTAACATTTCCTAACCTAACCTAACAATTCCCTCTTTCCCACTACAATGATTCTTGAATATCATATAGCCCACTGTGGGATGAAAGACAACAACCCTCAGGCAATACAAAAAGTCTATGAATAGCAACTGTCCACTTTAAGATGACTTTGGAAACCTCCAGACAAACCACCTCACATCAAGGAATCCCCTGGACTGAAGGCGATAGTCCGCTTTAGTTATGACACTCTCATGAAGAGCCGTGGCGAACTCAGTGGCTGACCTTGGACCTAAAAACAAACACCTTGTTATGGATACAACTATTAAACTGCCAGGGTTCTCTCTCCTTAAGAAGGCACAAACCTCACTAAACTGCTTACGGTGCAGTCACAGGCGCTGTGCATATAATATGACGCTCAAATGGGGCCTGAAGGTTTGTGAATTATGTGACTTGTGGACATATTAAAAAAAACATAACACGTCGTAGAAGAATGTGCCTTTCATTAGTTTACCGGAGGCACATCTGCGTTAAACCAAGTGACGCCAAATTCCGTTTATTACAGACTTTATTAGTTTTATTTTATCATTGAAGAAAATATTTATAAATCTCAAATGAAACATTAAAAACTGAAAAGACCTGGTTCCTATCCACGTATCGTGAGTCCAAGTCCTCCTTCAAGATACAAGCAACATTTTCCGCTTGGCGATGGGCGTAGGAGATTTAAAAAAATATTGTGAGATTATTCGTAACCGTAGTTTAAATTTATTTATATTTTCATATGAAGCGGTAACTTGGTGATGTGACATTATAATTTATAAAATAAAACAATAACTTTGTTTTACATCACTTTTATTTATTTATTTTCTTACATATTTTTTAACAGCTATCTTTCTGTATGACCTCTAGATTATACCCGAATTTATATGAAATCCACTTAGCATCTCTCTGCAGCACCTAGTGATTATTTTCAGTATCTTTTCTGTTTCATTTTACATTTGTTAATATTACCTTCAATATTTTATATTATTTTCAAAACTATTAATTCGCGTATAATGTCTCCTAATATGTAACAGGGTCAATCCTGAGCCAAACAACGCCTGAGACAAGTGAAAATTTGGGGTCCTTTGTCAAACTCAAAACCAAAGTAACACCAAAATGACTTTCAACTTACTGAGATCCTGTCTGGGGCTGAACCTAAAATATTCATAACAGGTAGATAGATGTATGATAATATCAGTATCGGCTATGTCGATCCTGACTCCTTAGATATCTAACCATTAGTGTTCTAACCATTTTGGTACCAATATCTATTGAATACTGATTTTCTATGTGATGTATATGTTATATCGACACTGGCACCCTGTAGTGTTGGCAGTTATAACTATTAACCAACTACAAGGTGGCGCAAAACTACCGATATGGTTGGAATGTGTAATAACTCTTTTTATTACACATTCACATGAATTAATTACTATTATTATTTCTTTGTTATAAAGTATATTAATAGGGAATATTTTTGGCTTAAGTGTGAAAAATTATATCTCGCAAGTGCTGGCCATTTTCGGCTTCGCACATTCGTGCTCTTTCCAGTACATTTTGCATAACTTTTCGTAAAATTTCCGGTGTTATGGCTTGAATTTCATTGCCAATGTTTTGTTTTAGCTGTGGTATGGTCGCTGGCTTATTTACGTATACCCTTTCTTACAAATTTCTCCCAAATAAAACAGTCTGGCGCTGTTAAATCCGGTGAACGTGGGAGCCAATTGAAATCGCTGTTGAGCGAAATAATGCGTTCGCCAAAGAGGTCCCGTAACAGAGCCATTGTGTCCCTTGCAGTGTGGGCTGTGGCTCCATCTTGTTGGAACCACAACTGTGGATGGTTTTCTACAGCTGGCCTCAAAAAATTGGCCAGCATCGTTCGATATTCAGCACCATTAACCGTAACTGAGGCGCCATGTGCATTTTCAAAGAAATATGGACCAATGATCCTTTCAGACGATACACCGCACCAAACAGTACACTTAAGTGGGTGTAATTATTTCTGATGAACTGTTCTTATATTCTCCGTAGCCCATATAGTGCAATTTTGCTTGTTTACGAAACCATTCAATTGGAAATGGGCTTCATCGCTCATTATCAAATTGTTAATGAAATCGCGATTTTCTTCTGCTTTTTGTCGGAATGAAATGGCATAATCAAGCCGTTGTTTGGTAGTCTATCGGCTTTAATTCTTGCACAAGCTGAACCTTATACGGGAACATGTGCAATGTGGCCAAAATCCTCTGAACGGACCTCCGCAATAGCCCCAGTTGTGCCGAACGTCTTCTTGTTGATGTTTCTGGACTGTCCTGCACACTATCCACGACAAGTTGAATATTTTCTTCCGTGTGGACCGTACGTGGTCTTCCGGTACATGGAAGGTGTCTTACTGTACCATGTTGTCAAAAATTTGCAACCAGGCGGTTTATTGTTGGTGCTGAAGGTCCAGTACGCACATTAAAAAAACGACGATAAGCACGCTGTGTCAAAACAATTGACCGTTGATTTTCAAAATAAAATTCAACATTTGTTGATCGCTGTTCTGTTGTGTAGTGTTCCATTTCAAATTCCCCAAGTTTTCTTCAAAAAATTCTGAAATATAAATAAATTAAAAAGTTATTAAAAATTCAAACCATAACCGTAGTTCTGCGCCACTCGGTATACGAGTATACCGGTTATTTGCGAAATACCCGCAGTTACGCTAGCGACCGCTCGGTTATTTTGGTTATTTTGGTTATTTTTGTTATTTTGGTTATTTTGGTTATTTTGGTTATTTTGGTTATTTTGGTTATTTTGGTTATTTTGGTTATTTTGGTTATTTTGGTTATTTTGGTTATTTTGGTTATTTTGGTTATTTTGGTTATTTTGGTTATTTTGGTTGTTTTGTTTATTTTAGTTATTTTGGTTCTTTTGATTATGGATATTTGACAAAAGTGGACAGCGCTATAAGGGGCCCATTCTACATGTATACCTGTCCTTTTATTTAGTGAGGCGAAACGAGCTATTCCTTTCTGTTAGGTGAGAACTATCCAATACCTAGAATACCCAGTAATACCCTGTAATACCCAATACCCATTGACAAAACCATAACCAAATAACCAACCGATAACTGATAACTTAGATAACTAGACAACTGTAGCCAGTTAGTAGGTCATTACGCCAGTAGCAACCACAGTGAACAGTTAACCCTGCAACACCCGCAACTATATCTAATATCTACTCGTATATACTAATTCTTTCGATAGTTTTTTTTTTAAGATTGCAGAAATTTTTTTAAAGGACAAATTAATATTTATCATAGTTTATTGCGTTGTTAAGAATAAGTTAAAGAAGTATTGTTTATTTGTGAAAATAGTGACGTTTTAAATTTGGCAGGCAGTATTTGGACCTATTTTGAAAAACATAATGTCGAAAAAAAGCACTGTGTAAATTGTGTAAAACTTTTTTAATTATAAAAGTTGTACAGGAAACCTAACGTCTCACCTAAGAGCAAAGCATATTTCGGCATATGCCGAGTTAAAAAATGTAGCCCGTGCTGTCGCACCTTCGGAAAACCAAAGTGCTGCAGTGCCTAGAATGCCGATCAGTATTACGGTGCGGGAACAAACAACTTTAAATGCTCCATCATCTTCAGCAGCACCACCACCATGTAAACGGCAAAAGACAAATGGATGCATACATTCCAAAAAATATGAGCAAGGAACAGAAGCTCCAAATTGACCTCGACTTGATGGACCTATTCATCGACAGTTTTTAGCCTTTTCGGTTGGTTGAAGAAAGGGCTTTCAAAAAATTCGCTCAGTGGATATCAGGAAACATCTTATCGTCGAGACGAACTATATCGAATAGTATGCTTCCTTCAGTGCTCGATTACAGATGCAAAATGAAGTGACAAAGGAAGCCGAAACAATTTGCATCACTACCGATATGTGAACGTCCAGTACAGCGGATAGCGGATAGCGGCTATACAGCCGTAGCGGGATACTACATTACAGCAAATTTTGAAATGAAAATGGTTTATTGGATTGCTGTCAATTTTTCGGCAATCACACCGCTGAAAACATAGTGGCTAAGGTAAAACGGATATGCGTGGAGTGGGGTATATATCAAAAAACCGACAACGCAAGCTCTGTAAAAAAAGCAATGGAAGACATTCTACAGCGGAAGCACTACGGCTGCTACGCACATTCGTTAAATTTAATTGTGCAGTCAGCATTGTCAGCATTGGCGATAGAATCGAGTATAGAAAAAGTAAAGACAATTGTTCGGTTCTTACGAAAAAGTACTGTTGCTTCCGAAAAATTGACAAAATATCAGGTTAATCAAGGCGACTTACCCCACGCGCTGGAATTCAATTTATTACATGGTTGAGAGATTTGTACATTTGGAAGGGGCTATTCGATGTACCATAGCAGTATGCGACAGAGAATTGCCAGTGATTTCTCTAGAGGAATGGAGTTCTTTGAAGCAATTGTCGGCAATCCTGAAGCCTTTCGAAGAGATTACAAGGTCTTTGAGTGGCGAAAATTACGTTACCGCCGGATCTGTTACTATTTTAACAAAATGTTTGACAGAACGCCTGAACTTATATATACGTGACAATGAGTTAAGTGAACCAGTCAATGAAGTGGATTTAAGCTTAAGAACGCTTCAGAGGATTAGATCAGAGCGGAACATTTTCGTTGTGTCTAATATTAGATCCTCGATATAAGACGCAGGCCTTCGCAGATCAGGCAACTGCAATGCAAACAAAAAGTAGGCTAATTGACATGGTTAAGAATATAGTCGGCAAAAACCAAAGTCGAACAAAGCCTAACCCCCTTGAGTGCCATGGAAAACCAACGACAACTGACAAATACTCACCATGGAATATCCTCGATGGTATAATGGGTACTAATACGTCAACTCCAGGGACAACGCTTTCGAAGACCGTTAAGGAAGTGGAGATGTACTTGCAAGATGATATATTACCACGAAAATCGTCAAATGGAAATTTCAACGATCCGTTGGAATGGTGGAAAACACATCAGCAAATTTATCCAAATTTGGCGCTTTTGTACAGAACGCACTGCAACGTAGTTGCGACGTCTGTACCATGCGAAAGGTCTTTTTCAAATGCAGGACTCATCCTTAATGATAGGCGCACACGGCCAACTAGCAGTAAGATACAGCAGCTCATGTTTCTTAATATAAATATGGATAAAAATAGGTTTCAATTTTAAATTACTATTTACCAAGTTAAAACGAGCTTAAATTTATGATTTTGGATGGAGTGTCTGTTATGTAAAATGTGAAAACGTAGATGAATACTGATAATATATTAAATGTTTTTTGTTGGAATCTCCGACTTTAGTTGCTAGGGTATGATTTATTTGCAAATAATATTTTATATATGGTGTACACTGATATACTGATATTATGTGTTTATTGCCAGAATTTCTCACCCTAATTGTTATGGTATTTATAGCCACTCAATTTACAATCTCTTGCTGAAATTAACGGCTTATTTACTAAATTAATTCATTAATAAAAATGACTTTGTAAATACCTCTTTTTTTAATGTATCAACATGTTTCGAAAGCTTTCGGGGCATACAGAATAATAGATAAGAAAAGGTGAATTTTGAATTTTCGCGGGCTGTGTAGATTCGATTATCTATTTTTTTCGTTATGTTGGTACTCATATGTTTATCATATGTTAGCATTATCAGCCATTTTGGATTAGTGGTTTGTTTTTGACAACTGGAAAGGTTAGTCACGTTTTGTGTGATCTTCGATTTTTTACTTTATTGATTTTTATTAAAAAATCTAAAAACATCGATTTTTTGGATTTTTTGAAGAAATGCTGATAAGGACATAGAAAACAAATCAAATCTAAAATTTCACTTCAATCGGACTGATGATGCCCCAGAAAACGGCTATCAAGTTCCAACCAAAACTAGGAAATTCCTCCATAGGATTTTTTTATATGAATACCTCACAAGAGTCCCAACTGCTCCCAACCGTCTGGAGCCAGTGAGACTATGGCATTCCCAATTGGGGAATGTTGTGAGACTGAAGGTATTGGGGAGGGGAAGGAGAAGGGGAGGAGGAAGGTTGGGAATATCTGGCTATTCAGATCTGGTCACCAAACACAGCTAAAAGCCATTTCAAGCAACGTTTCAATTCTGAATGGTGGTCTTTCACCAGGGCGATAGTATCTTCCACTCTGGAACGTGCGCAAATCTACTCTATATTATTTTTAAATGAATTAATTGTGAAACAACACAAATTAATTAAATAATAATTACTTGCGCACGCCGGGATTTGAACCCGCGACCTTCGGATTCGTAGTCGAAAGCCTTACCCCTCGACCATGGATTAACAATTATTAACTATTTTTTTCTAAAAAGAACCAATTTTTTGGTTTTTTTAAGAAATAATGATGAGGACATAGAAAATAAAGAAAATCTAAAATTTCACTTCAATCGGACTGATGATGCCTCAGAAAACGAACCTAAAGTAAAAAATCGAAGAACCCACAAAAACGTGAATAACCTTTCCAGTTGTCAAAAACAAACCACTAATCCAAAATGGCTAATGGAGCAATGAGTTGTAAATTGTAAGTGTCGTTTTTCTTGAAATTTTTGGACAAATTCTTCTCAAAAAAAGAAATCTTTTTCCTAAATTTCTTTTTGATATGTTCAGTATGTTTATTTAAGTTAAGTTTTGTGTCTTATATGAACTCGTGAGTATTTTATATCATTTGCATTTTCAATAATAACATCATCAAATTTTTATTTTTCGTTCTCTGCATGTCTTATTATGTCCAATTATCATAAAGTTAAATTATCATGTCTTCTTTATATTCAATTTTAGTTTATTTATATTTAGCCATCTTGATACATTTTCTAGATTATTATTCAAAATATTGATTAATTCCTCATAATTATCTCCAATTATGTACGTTATGAGCCTATCATCAGTAAATAATCGTACTATGCACTTAAATAACATGAAAGGTATTTATGGTTTTTATAGTCACTCATTTTAAAATCTTTTTCTAAATTTGAACGATTTGTTTATTAGTGACACTCGGGAAATAGCATACATAAATATTGTTGTATCCCATTAAAAGATAATTAGTTGCCCGCTATTATTATTTTCCAGGAATCCCATAATGTGAAATGATTGATGAGTGCTGACATATTAACGATTTATTATTGGAATTTCCTATCTTGGTTGCTAGGGTGTGATTTATTTTCAAATACTTGTGTTATGTATTTACTGTCGGAATTTCCTACTCTAATTGCTATGGTATTTATATAGGTTTTTGTGTTTGGTGAGGGAATTTCACTTAAATAATAAAATACTGTTTAGTTTATAGTACAACAGAAAAATAAGAACCAGTTGTTAAAATTAGTTATCAGTTATAAATAGTAAAAGTATTAATAATTAAACAAAAGAAAATGCAAGGCTTATGAAAAAAAAAACTAATTATAATAGTAAATAATAAAGACTGTTTCGAGGTGATGTTTCAATTTAGGCTGTAAATCGTGGATATTTTCAATAATTTTGAGTTTTGTAGGAAGATTGTTAAAGTAAGATAATCCTACATGGAGGACAGTACTCGTATGTTGGGTATGCTCATGTTGAATTGTGGTATTTTATTGTTATTTTGATATCTTGCGGATTTATTAAATTATAAAATGTTTAACTTTTTATTATTATCTATTAAATGTACATTCAATGTTGTAAAATGGATTTTAGACAGATAAAAAACAGTGTTTCGATATATTGATATCAGTATTTGCTAGCCTGTAAATATGTTAACAGTATTAATAGTGTTCCAATCGGTACCTTCAATCATTATGACAGTGTCGTCAGCATAAGAAGCTTTTGTATGAACATGTCATATACACATAAATATAAATATTTTTGTATCCCTTTAGATGTTAATTTTCTTACCTGTTAATATTATTTGCAAGGAATCGTGCTATTTCTAAATGCGAGAATAATATTAATATTAGACATTGAAAAAATGAGACGCCATACCACAATATAACTTGAAACTTTTATCTTATGTAGTCCACTCTCTAATACTCGATATAAAATCTCATGTGTCCACTGTAATCGTTGTATAATGTGCTAATATTTGGTATTTTTCTCTATAATTCATATAATTTAAAAAATGTCCTGCCACTGCTTTAACATATTAAAAGATAATGTACCAGACGTGTCCTGGCACACAAGCGAACTGTAGAGGCCGGCTGATCCCGATCTACGAAGCGGTCTGGAGGGGAGGGGGTGGCGACCTATCGTCCCAGCGGGGGGTCAAAGAAGAAGAAGGCAGGTCAGTTTCAAGAAGAGCGAGGCAGAGCGGTCGGTGGAGCAGAGGTGATGTCAGTTCGAGTGTCGCTGGATGACTGCCGATTAGCTACTATATCGTATTGTTGCGGGCGAGTTTCAGAGAACCCAATCTCTCTCTCTCGCGAACTGAAGGTGATGGTTACCTGGAGGATGGTTTTTTTCTACCCGATGTGTGAGCTGCCTATGGCAACATATACGGCTTTAAATAAAAAAAAAAAATTTATTTTTTTTTGAAGTGTTGGATGATTTTTGCATGCCGGGTGGATTGGCTTCTTTTTGCGTAACTTCTAATACTATTTTTTTTTTGTATCTTTGGTTGCTCTTTGTAATGTTTTATTAGAGCCCACACATCAAGGGGGGAGTGTTATGGAGATCGGGAGGGGGTAGGTTGGGTTGTCGTCGGGTCTTATTTGCCCGAGACAATTGATGCTTGGGTTAGGATTTGAAGCAAGTTTGGAGAAAAAAGATTTGTCTAAATCGATTATGTGTTTCCTCAGGGGGGGGGATTTTCGTGCCTGTATTGATTATGCTGTTTCTGACGAACCAAGGACTTTTGGTGCATCTTCTGAGCATGACATTTTGGAATTGTTCGAGTCGCTTTGTGTTGGCAGTGGCCCAAATGGCTGAGGCGTAGGTTAAAACGGGACATATTTGTGATTTATATATGAGTAGTTTGTTTCTGAGTGAGGTTTTTGAGTGGTATTGTAATAGTGCGTGTAAAGCACCGGAAATGTTCCGGGCTTTTGTAAGTGTATTTTTGATGTGTGGTATCCATGTGAGTCTTTTATCCAGTGTAACTCTAAGATATTTGGCACTGTTTTTCCACGGTATGACCTGGCCGTGCAACGTGACGTTCCCGCTGGGACCGGAGCGGCCTCTCTTACGAGAAAAGAAAACCGCTACGCTCTTTGTGGGATTCACGTCTATGCGCCATTCGTCATACCAATCTTGGAGTTTGTTAATGTTTAGTTGTAGGCGATGTGTAATCATCTTGGGCGAACTGTACTGAACCATAACGGTGGTGTCATCTGCATACAGAGCTTTGTATGAATTGTGGTTTTCTGTGAGGGGTATGTCGTGTGTGTAGACATTGAAGAGGGTGGGGGACAGTAGGGACCCCTGCCGTCATGAAGCGTATTTTGGAGAGAGCGCCGCGGTATTTCACTTGGAAAGTACGGCGGCGTAAAAATGATTTTAAGACACCGAATAGTTGGGGGTCGATTCCGGTGTCGTGGAGTTTGAGAAGCAGGCCGTTTGACCATACTTTGTCGAAGGCTTTGGCTATGTCCAGGAAAATGGCGCCAGTAGACCGAAAGGTGTTGAAGCCTCCGATGATGATTTCGGAGACTCTCTGGAGTTGGTGGAGGGTGGAGTGTCGTGATCTGAATCCGTGTTGCTCTTCGGGTAGGGTTGAGACTTCGTCAATGTGCTTTAGGAGCCGGGTGAGTAGAATTTTTTCAAAAATTTTACCAATGTTAGAGAGAAGACTGATCGGTCGGTGGTTCTCGCAGAAGAGTGGATCTTTTCCTTGTTTAGGAAGAACGATTACGTGAGCATGTTTCCAACTTTTGGGGAAATAGCGTAATCGGAGAGCGGCGTTGATTAGATTTACTATTGCTAGTATTCCTTTTTGGGGGAGAGCTTTAAGAGCGATCCCATCAGGGCTGGGAGCTTTTTTGTTTTTCCGAGCTTTTATAGCACTGATTACTTCGGCAGGGGTGGTGAAGTGGATATTATTGGGGGGTAAGGAGTTTAATATGCTATTTACTCTGCGGTTGACGTTTGCAATATGGTCGAGGTTGGCGTGTTTGAAGCTGGGGCTGAATTGTTTTTCAAGACTGTCGGCGAACGCCTCCGATTTGTCTTGGTCATCGAAAACGAGACCGTTTTCGGAGTGAATGGGGTGGTTTGGTGCAGGAGTAGATTTGAGGGCTTTGGATAATTTCCACAAGGAGCCATCTTGTGGATTTATCTGTTGAAGTTTTTTTATTCCAAGTGTCATTTGAGTGCTCATAAAGTTTTTTTCTTATGAGGGCTTGAAGTCTGTTGATGGTGGTTTTGATTCTATGGACACGATTTTTTTGCCAGTGGCGGCGGAGATTATTTTTGAGGGAGATGAGATCTTTTATATTATTTGGGAGGTCCCCTCTGAGAGTCAGAGGAGAGCGCTCGGGCAGGGGTTTGGAGGCATCTTTTAGCGAGGACGTAATTGTCTCGGCGAAGTTGTCAACCGCTATGTCTAGATCTTTTGAATTTTTGATGGAGTGATTGATGGATAATTTTTCCCCGACTCTGTACGAGAAATATGTCCAGTCGGTCTTCTCTCTGGCTTTGGGGGGGGGGGTTCGACGAATTCATTGACTGTGAGCAACAGGGGGTTGTGGTCTGAGGACAGATCGTTAATGGTTTCGATACAGTACGTCCAAGGTAATTTGTGGAATATTGCGATATCCAGGACGTCAGACGTGAGTCCTCGTCCTGGAAAGTGTGTAGGTGACATGGGACTGTCTGCAATGATATCTGAGTGATTTGAGATGTATTTTTGTAAAATACGCCCGTTTACGTTTGCACGCCTACTATGCCAGGAGGTGTGTTTCGCGTTGAAATCACCCGCTAGAATAGTAGATATTATACAAATACCAACTAGGCGCTACGCCGGGCGACCTAGTTGGCTTCTCACGGCGCCATAGACACAAAAATCTGCATCGAGTAGCGCCGTGAGATTTACCCGACATTACCGTCTCCCTCCCACCGCGTTATCTCGCTGTCATCTTTATTCATTCTAGTGGTCAGAGTGGTCTGGGGAAACATGCTCATCCACAAGCCACCCGTCGTCACATATACAAAAATATCGGGAATCGGGCCTGTGTGCGAACAGTGAAGCAACATTTATTTTCCACATGACCCGATTCCCTTACAAGTTACAATTATTCACACAATATAAAAATGGGCGGCAAGCTGTCCGACATAGATAATTTTTTTTTAAATTATTTTCTTCACAAAATATATATAATATTACAGTTTTTTTTTGTCTAAGTATTTAAAATTGTAACGTTAATACAATTCTGCAAGGATGCTGCTATGTAGCAAAATAAAAGCTACGTCTCGGTTATTTGGTTATTTCAGTTATTTGGTTATTTTGGTATGCGGCAAAAAGGGACAGCGCTATACGGGCTCCATGCTACATGTATACCTGTCTTTTCTTTAGTAAGGTGAATCGAGACAGAGCTATACAGTTCGAAAACTACCCAATACCCAGTTATACCCACTGACAAAACCATAACCAAATAACTGAACTAACTAGCCACCTAGCCATTAGCCAAGTATGAAGCGGCAATGCAAACACGCGCAAGTATGTGAGGCAGTAATCAGTAAATACGGTATGTTTTTTATACGAATCAACCATTGTATTTTGATCCTACCAAGGAATTTACAATGTTTTGCTAAAATTAACGACTTACTTACTAATTGCACTTGGTAAATAACATACACAAATATAAATATTATGGTATCAAATTAAAGCTAATTTACTTATTCGTTATTATTATTTTCAAGAAATGAAGGAATCATGGTATTTTTAAATCCGATAATGAAATATTTGGCATTGAAACGACTGATAACAATAATTTCTAATATTCCTAATTATTATTGATTGAGACGTCATGACATACAATCTGAATATTTATCTTATTTACCCCACTCTCTGATAAAAAAAATTCAAATGTTTCAATTGTACAATAGATTTATTTGATATTTTTGTTAATTTAAACAATTTAAAAATGTTCTGCTACTGATTAAAAACGCATTAAACGATAACGTATCAATTTCTACAAGATGTATGATACAGATTCTATGTAAAAATATATAAAATTGGAACATAAAAATACAAAACAAGCGAATTTTATTTTGTACGCCCCCTAATTGTTATTCCTGGTTGTTACCACCCCCGATCGGTGCTTATCTCGGGTCCCCACTCGCCAATACTACGAGGTTTGCTCAAAAGAAAAGGTGAATTTTGAATTTTCGCGGGCTGTGTACATTCGATTATCGATTTTTTTTGTTATGTTGGTACACGTATGTTTATCATATGTTAGCATTATCAGCCATTTTGGATTAGTGGTTTGCTTTTGACAACTGGAAAGGTTAGTCACGTTTTTGTGTGTTCTTCGATTTTTTACTTTAATATTGTTAATAAGGATACTACAAGGAAGTTATGCAACGTTTGCGTGAAGCAATACGGCACAAACGATCGGAATTGTGGAAAAACAAATCATGGATTTTGCATCACGATAATGCACCAGCTCACACATCAATGCTTGTTTGTGATTATTTGGCCAAAAACAACATCATGCCTCAACCATCTTATTCACCAGATTTGGCTCCCTGCGACTTTTTCCTATTCCCGAAACTGAAGAGACCAATGAAAGGAAAGCGTTTTGCCACAATTGATGAGATAAAGTCAGAATCGAAGAACGAGCTGATGGCCATACCGAAAAGCGCATTCCAGAAGTGCTTCGAAGATTGGAAGAAGCGCTGGCATAAGTGCATTATATCTGAGGGGGATTACTTTGAAGGGAAGAAAATGGATATTGATGAATAAATAAATACTTTTCGAAAAAATTCGAAATTCACCTTTTCTTTTGAACAAACCTCATATAGTATATAGCTGAACAACCGAAATAACCAAAATAACCAAATAACCATTTTACAACCAGTTATTTAGCTCCTAATAACCAGTTGGTTATGGTCTTGAAATTCTGGCTAGTTACCCTACACTAGTCAATAGATATTACGCCTATCGGCAAATGAATGGTTACTAATTCAGATACGCCTTTTTTTTATGGTGAAAATAACGTAACACCGGCAAACTAATATATCAAGATTAGGTAGTATCACAAAAGAACATGTAAGACTCAGGTCTAATCCTGTCCCTGCCAATCCTGTGGAGCACGAGGGGAGGAAGTACTACAGAAATAATCCTGTGAAGTACAGACTTAGCAAATTCACAGAACCCATACTATTTGTTGACATAACGGAAGAATAAGTACGTGAATTGCAAACAGAACTAACGCCATCTATATTTAGTAGTTATGTTAAAACGTCCCTTGATCGCATTGGACGAATAAAACGGCACTATGAATCCATAGCTCGGCCTCACTCTTTCGTTAAAACGTTCGCCCGGGATCGCCCGCAAATAGACATCTCCTTTTGCACTGTTGTCTGTATATATCTCGTTTTTGCTCGTATTCACATAAAAAAAGTTGATCAATTATGTCTTTTATAGCCATCTCATTTTACCCTGTGTTTCCTTCATCTGTCGTGTTTTCTCACACTTGTGAATGTTTCGTTCAAACAAAATATAGGTAGATACATTCATACATATGACTTGTAAACGTAGTCATTTATTTTTTTTATTTTTTATTTTGGAGACAAACAGTTAACATAAAAATTGAAATATAATGAATAACTGATATTAATTTGGAGATTCCGAAAAAAAACTTCAAATAGTTGCGCATTCGACGAAATGGTCTTCCTGAAATACACGCGATATGTGAGGTTATGCTCGGTTGGTTGTCGATTTACTCCGGCACTATGGCGCAGAACGAACTGAAATTTTGGAGGCGTACTTATATTTACTTAATGAAGGACATTCAGAAAAAAAAATATTGAAAAAGTTACATTCGACAAAATATTCAAACCGACAAAATCACGAAACGTGTGAGGTTATGATCGATTAGGTTTTACTTTATGAATCTATCGCATCTAATTACACTGTCTGTGAGAATTATTTCAGATCTAGTTGTATTATTGAGGGTCATTAACCGCCTAATCGACAGTCCTGCCATCGTCGCCACTATTAAATTACATGAACCGACGAGGAACACAATACAAAATGTAACATTTTTCTCCGACATGTACACAACCAACTATAAGTCACACTCACTAACTAATAGGATGTATGAATTGGGGCAACAAGTTTGGAGGCATTGTTGATATATTTGCTGATTCCATTTATAAAATAAAACGTCATCTATACCAGCACTTTGATGAATCATATAAGTAATTATTGCAGGATGGATAATGCAGTTTTAGTGTTTTGTGTTATAATATTATTTTAGTTTTTTTATTTTATATTCCTGTTAAACATTTAAAAAATATTGTTTGACAATACATGATTTAAAAACTGCTTAGAAAGCTCATTACATTATTTTATAAAATTCCATGTAAATGCCCAGATAGGTGTATAATAAAAAAGAATTAAGACTAGCTCTGAATATCCTGGTACTTCCCGACCTTCCTCTTTCCAATCTCCTTCCCCTATCCAATATTTTCAACCTCATAATATACCCCTATTGGGTATGCCACAATCCTCCGACTCCGGATAGTTAATAGCAATTGGTACTCTGTGCGGGATTCAAAATTTTAAAATATATATTTTGATTCATTTCTGGACTCCCGGCTGTTCGAGGAGTCATCATTTACCAGGAAATGCCGATTTTACAATAAATAATTAAACGTGCGTCACTTCCTGATGATTTTGCAAAGTTATCGATTAAAGTGTTTAAGTCGAATGTGATTCAAATAACGTGATTAAATCAACCTGGCTTATCACAATTTAAGTATTATTCTATTTAATGGGTTATAACGGATTGGAGTTTGTAAACCTCATTGTAATATTTAATCATTGCATAAGATAACATTATTAAATTTCATATAAAAATATTAAACACACAAACTTTAACGAACAGTGTTTGGACATTGTTTCCTTGTATAACAATACTTTTAAATGAATCATTATTTTGTTCACTTCACATTCTTGTAAATATTATTTTTAAATTTTATTCATTTACCTTCTGTTACTTTATTTAGACATTGTGCACTTTTTCAAATTCTTTCTGTGTAACACAATCTTAAATTCCCTAACTCGTCTAAATATTATTTACAGAGGTTTATTTATCTGTATCATATTAATCAGTGAGAAATAGCTAGGATGCAGGCGAGTTCTACAGATATTGTATATTCTTTTGATGTTACTGTCTGTATCTGTATTTTCCCCTTAAATAAATAAAAAAAAAACTTGTAAATAAAATAAACTAAAATATGAATTAAGTACGAAAATAGAAACCAAAATAAGGGGCGCGAAGAGCGAGCTAGGCGTGCCGCCAATTTAAGTAAAACAGCAAATAAGTGAAAAGATTTGGCTTGTTTACAAAAACGAATATTTTACAAGAGAATTGAGTTAGACTTTTTTATAAATGTTTTACAATTTCTTCCATAGATTTACAGTTATTTTGTGGCGTCATAATTAATAAGATTTTCTTAATTTCCTCATCAGGATACACAGTACTTACTGTGTCTGTTTTAGATCGTAATTTTAATGACTTTATGTCAATGTTGTAAAGTCTGCCAAATCTTACGTCTCTTGGTTTATCCGGTCACCACATATAATATATTATACATGTTAGAGATTTTTCTTTTATACCTATGTCTTCCTTGATTTTCTGTTATTTTTCTTTTCTTCTCCACTTTATAGTGAAATATAATAAGTGCTTATCAATATAATAATAATAATGTTTTATTATGCTCTTTTTTTTATAACAAAATAAAAAAAAAATGATATCCTCACTGGAATTTTGGAAATGAGGATTTCATTTACAAAATATGAAATTACATTATTTTAAATTGAATGCTGTATGAGATGTTTTAAGTGCAGTGGAGTGGTTTTGGTGTTAGTCTGTATTTGGTTTTAATATATTTTCTATTTCAGATCTCCCTATGTAACGTATACAGCGTTTTATTTGAGTTTTTAATTTATTATGGTTGTTGTTATCAATAATAATAATAATAATAATAATAATATCTTTGTTGTAATTAAATTTAACTATAACTAAAAGACATGTATAATATAATAATTTAAGTGTTCAGTGGTTTATAAAGTAAAATAGAAAATCATATAATAACAGTTATAGTTGAAGTTTCACATAACCCGCCTCACTAGGCCAGCCTGTGTTGAGGCAGTAATTTTGCAAATTATTTTATAGTTTTAAAATACCTATGAATATATATTTATATTAAGATATGCTTCGTAAATCGTTGAATCAATAATTTCGAATTTGGGTGAGTGCACCAGTAAATGCCCTATCGTTACTTTTAATCCATTTTTTTACATTGTATTTGAATATTTTTTGTGAATCAAATTTTTTTATGCTAACCGAAAGAATGTTGTAAATTCTTGTCGCAAAGTACCTAAAATTCCGTTGCCCAGAAGTAGTATGAATTACACGAATCTGGAGTAAATTTTTGTTGGCATTTCTAGTGAAACGAGTGTTTAATCTTTTTTCATAGTATTTACTTTTGTTTGAATAAAGATTAGTGGGGATTGTTTTAGCGTAAATCTGCCGAACGTCAAATACTCTCATTATATTAAACATTGAGTTAGAGTCTGTAATTAGAGGTACCTCAAGGATTATTTTTATAATCGTTTTCTGTGCCTTTATGATTGGGTCTAGTGCAGATGAAGTACCACCTCCCCATGCTATGATACCATATTCAATAATAGATTGACAGACTGCAAAATAAATCATTTTCAAGTGTTGTAAGTCGAGAAAGTTTCGTATAGTTCTGAAAAAGTGCATGGTTTTTCTTATTTTATTTGTGATGGTTTGATTTTAAAGGATAGTGCGATTTTCTTGTAGAGTTTAGTACCATAGTACAAAAAGTTTTTTTGTCCAAATGTTGTGTTTGTTTACTCTGAGATCTAGTGTTTGTAATATATGTGATTGTTATTATTTCTTGTTTTTTTTTGTACTTATGAATATAAAATAGTATTTTTTTACAGTACATTTGCTTTAATGATATAATGTTAATTTTTTTTAAAATAAATATTCACAATTAACTCACCTTAAATTATTCAACGTTTATTACACACACTGTCACTAATTTATCACAGCATTCTTGTCTACGAACACATTCTAATGAGTTTATATTAAGTAAGTGATTCTATTAACTGACATAAATTGCAATTATGTTAGGTTAGGTTGGGTTATTGTTGGGTGAATAGTATAAACTACCGATCCGATGAGTTGTAATTGACAAGATCTGATCCCATCTACCGCCGTGCCTCGGAGATCGTCCAAACCCACAGAATGCTTTTACGTTATAGATATTAAATGAACATGATTTAATTCTGCCCGATGATAGGCAGATAAGATACTGGAGAAAGATGTGATTAAAAATGGCTTCATAAAACTCATCAGATAAACCGAAGAATTGAGATCTATATCAACTTGGAAGAAAACGAATGTCTCGAACGAATTTTAAAAGTGAATAAAAAATCATCTCATCGAAACACCTTGTTATGTTGGTACCATTGCATTTGGAACATCTGATGCAATGTGCGAATTATGTTTTTGAATAAGTATGGACAATTTTATTTTTCGATTTTGTTTCGTATTTTAAATACACTTATTTCTTTAGTTTTGGTGTAATTTAAACTTAATTTGGGTGACTTTAAGCTCTATACTTGTTTATTTTATAATTTCTTCAAACAATTGGTATTCGCTTTGTGGTGTCATTATTAATAAATTAATAAAAAAATTCACCACTTTATAAAAAGCTTCATTTTTTATAAAGTGGTGAAAACAAAGTATATTTTTTAATTAATTTATCTTTGTTTTTTTTTAATTTTTTTTTATGTGAATACAAAAAAATAATTTAATAGTACTTATATATATATATCTTAATAGCTAATTACAAAAAAGTATAAATTTATTTAACAAAAAGTGACCCACTCAATAGAGAAATTACATCTCATCGGATCAGTAGTTTATACTATTCACCCAGCAATAACCCAACCTAACCTAACATAATTGCAATTTATGTCAGTTAACAGAATCACTTACGCTTCCCTCATACAGAGATGCGATTGCCTGTATAAGATTTGTATTCACTCCATACTTGGACAACACCTTCCATACCTTTTTTCTGTCAACTCGGTCGTATGCTTTTTGTAGATCTACAAAAAAGTTTTTGATTTTTTGCCAGAAACTTCTCAGTGAGCATACGCAACGAGAAAATCTTATCCATGCACCCCCTTCCACTCATAAATGCACCTTGCGCATCCCATATTTTATGATAATAAATCATTATTTTTAAAAACCCGTCCAAATTAGAATGAGATGGTAGTAGATAAAATCATATAAATAAGTGGTCACAATGTGGATTGACCGCAGTTTTAAAATGGCTTTGAACGCCGAAACAGCTGTCGCAAGAATAAAAACACTTGCATAACTTAATAATAACATTATTAAATTTGATATAGGTTAAAAAAAATTAAGGGTGAGTGGAATAATTAATTATTCCGAAATAATGATATTATTATTACGCAATACGATAAGCATGATGTGTTTGTTGTAAAGAGAAAAGTATAAGTTATGTATTTTTTTTAATTTATAAAGGTTTAGCATTCATCACAATCAAATTAGAAATATAATCTTTTTCTGACCGTTGTGCGTATGTTTTACAAAATATTTTAAAATATCAAATATCCTCAAAAAATCCTTTGAACGGTTTTCTTCAACACGCGGTCATAAAAATTCCAATAAAAAACAAATGTTGGATGCAGTTTAAGTTTTTTATGATCTCTAATAATCATATTAATATTCTGGAAATGTTACAAAACAAAAATACATAAAAATTGTAACGAAAAAAGAAAGAAAACCTGCCAGTAATATTAAATTGCGCATTACTGTCAGATACAACGACTACACCTAATACTCACTACGAGTGGCTATAGAGCTGTCGGGGGCCGGGACGGAAGAAGCAGACAAGAGGGCTGTGGGGACCGCCAAAATGAGAAGCAGGGGCGCCACCAGCACGAGACACTTCTCCAGGTGGCTGCGGATCCCCATATTGAAGTACTCTGCAAAAGAGAATTATATTCAAACAGAAATCACCTACCCCTAGCCCTACACCTACCGCTACCCTCGATGATTCTTTTCGGTCAACGTGTCTGACGGTCACTTGCGTAAATACGGCCACCGAGATGTCCAGGTCTTTGAATAGGACTGTGGATCCTTGTGACGACTTCTATGCCTTCGCTTGTGGAGGGTGGATCAAGAATAACCCCATCCCGGAGGG
Source organism: Halesus radiatus (assembly GCA_022606495.2). NCBI lineage: Eukaryota > Metazoa > Arthropoda > Insecta > Trichoptera > Limnephilidae > Halesus > Halesus radiatus. The sequence continues at coordinate 60,246 of JAHDVE020011909.1, forward strand.
CAAGAGCACCTGGGACACCTTCCAAAAGCTGAACAGTCAAAACCAGCTGATTATCCGGAAAGCTTTGGGTTAGTTTATTTATTTATTTATCGACTCCTTTAAATTGATCACATAGTTTTTTTTTTACAGTAACTCCACACAGGAGACACTGAGGGAAATAATTTCCCTCAAGGCCTATATCATCTTTGGGGATGCTGTGTGGAGGGTCTTTTAGAGGATAGGAAGGAGTGAACAGTGTTATACAAAGGAGTATAATAATATAGTAAATTAAATAATAATTATAAAAATAATTAAGTAGGCAATATAAGTATGTAGTTACAGCGTAATGAATAACAGTTTTACCTGTGGATACACTATAACGGCAGGTTGTACAAAAGAGTGCAACAAGTTTTTAGTACATAAAATAAGTTTGAAAGAAATAAGTTAGTAGATACCATGTAAGTAGCTAATTATAGAGCAATGGGTAAGTAATAGGTTTATAATTATTATGACGTTGTAAAACATCAACAGTTGTAAAGTGTGTTTATAATACAGCAAACCTTTCTTTACTCCCGTGCGGATATTTTACAGAACATTATAAACTGAAACATTAAGAACTTTATAAATGCAACGATAAAAAAGGTTAACATGAAAAAACTAAATTAATCTGATAAATAACACTCCATTAAACTAATTTTTAGCCCAGACACAGTATTGTAACGGTAAACACCAATTAAACGTAACCAAGTGCATTCTTTGAATAGGGGAGTTTTCTAAATAATTATTTGTAGGTGGTGGAATATTATAGAGTGCCGTCTGTCTCGTATCACGGGTAGGTACGTGCAAAGTAATAAGGCTCGTTAAATCTAGGGCGTACAATCTACCAATCGCTATTTTGAAGAGACATACGAAATCGCTCTCTGTGCGCTTTGATGATAAATCGGTTAGGTTAAGTAGGTTCATTAAAAAAGTGTAATTGAATTTTTCGATTGGAATACATAACTTGTAATTAATAAATCGAAGAAATTTATACTGAACTCTCTCAATTTTTTAATGGAGCCCAGGTTATCGAATTGTACTTTAAATTGCTTCTCACTAACCCGGAAAATAATAATTTAAAGGAGTTTCTTCATCTTGCATCTGCATTTTTTATAACATAATTTTAATAGTTAATCTTAACACGTAATCTTTATGGGTATCTATTTGTCTTTAATTGAATTGATGAGATCACTAAACCGTTTTCGGTATTTATGCTGGTTTAAATGGCCTTGAAATTTGATACGAAACGAAATTAACAACACCTGTTAATTACAGTAGTTTATAGTAGGAATTTCGAGATAAGTCTGTGGTCAACAGGTTTGGTCATAAATCATCCGATGGCAATGGTTATTCCCGGAAATATTTATTTAGCCTAATTTAGGTCCTTGAAAGGATTCCCCTTACATAGGGAGCTCGAAATATTATTTGTTAGTTTCATCGTTTACTCTGTGGTCATATGCTAATATCTCGGAACATAATTTCTCTCACAATAATAAAAACGAAAATGCTTGCAGAACTTAATAATAATATTGACATGATGGGGTCATTGGGGTTCAGTAGAAAACAGGTAACTTAGTTGAGTGTCAAGTTTTTTATTAGTTCACAATATAAAACACATTCTTTACTAGTAGGTATTGTGGGTTTCACTTATTACATGAAAACTATTTTTAAGGGTAATCTGCACACGGTCCAGTGGGGAGATTACCAGTCGTCTCGATGTTGGTGTTGGAAGTCTCAGAGAGCCGGTGGTACTTCAGGTAGGGGGAGGTTTGGGTGTCGGGCGGACACGCGGTTCGGCTTTCGCTTGATGACCGGTTTCAGACGGTTCAAGAGGATGATCAGCAGGATGCCAGAGGCGTTCGACAGCTGTCTGGTGGTGATTCCTGCAGCTGTGGGTATGTACCTTGATGGGATCACGGCGCCGGAGGGCAGGAGGCGAAGGGCACTCGACTGCACTCGAACAGTGGGCGTTGGGGTTTGGCGGTTCCTGCCGAGTTTTCCCGCAGCGTCTCAGGCTGGGGATGCAAGTGGCCTGCTTGCTTTGTAGTTAGGAGACGAGAGTCTCGACTACGACCACTGGTCGGACGGTCTCTACTGACTCGTCTCTGTCCACTACTGACTTTGCTTCGGCCGAAGTCTCCCTTTTTAATCATATCCGAACTCTTCTTCGGGTTCCTTCGTGAACTCCGAACTGTGGTTCGGTGGCTTTTAATTAGTTCGCTGTTGCGACCGAGTTAATCCTCCTAACTGCTGGCTCCTTCTGGCGGCTGCAAAATTCCCGGAATTTAAAGTCGGGCGGTTGTAGATTAGCCGCAGGTAGACAGACCTCGGGTACCGTATTCGGGATTAGACTAGCTCGGTGTTTCCCGTACTTATGACTTGTATCAATATTATTAAAATTATTTTCTTGAAACTTGATGTATTGTAAAAAAAATGTATTGAATCAGTTAAGTGCCTTCCACGGAAAAAATATATTAAGCGAGTTTTTATTTTTTGACTTGGCAAAAATGGCAATGCTCCTTGTCTCCGCTGAGCGAAGCGGGTTTGAAATTTTAAATTTCGCTTTGGAAATCGCGTTTTTCATTATCTTCTGTATATTATAGTCCCATGGGCAGAAGTAATGTTCCGATAGAAAAGTTCTCAAAAGTGATTGTTTTTACGAACTCCTTTTCTCACTTCTCTACATCAGTTTTACTGCTTTTCTGTATTGTTAGGCCATGTATACGAGGTGTGTTCAAAAGAAAAGGTGAATTTTAAATTTTCGCGGGCTGTGTGCATTCGATTATCGATTTTTTTTTGTTATGTTGGTACACATATGTTTATCATATGTTAGCATTATCAGCCATTTTGGATTAGTGGTTTGTTTTTGACAACTGGAAAGGTTAGTCAAGTTGTGTGTTTTTTGTTTTTGATTTTTTACTTTTGAAAAAAATGGATCAAAGAATATGTATTAAATTTTGCGTTAAAATGGAATAAAGTGCTCCAACGCACTTAAAATGTTGAGTCTTTGTAGGTGTTTATAAGTGGTACAAGCGCTTTACAGAAGGCCGAGAAAATGTTAATGACGATGAGCGTCCTGGAGTTGCAACCACGTCAACAAACGAAGAAAACATCGAAACAGTGAAGAAAACGGTTCAGGAAAATCGTCGAATCACTATTAGGGAAGTTGCAGAGGATGTTGGCATATCAATCGGCTCATGTCATGCAATTTTCTAGGGCATGAAACGTGTGGCAGCGAAGTTTGTTCCGAAATTGCTAAATTTTGAGCAAAAGCAACGTCGCATTAGTATCGCTCAGGAGTTGTTGAATGACGTCAGCGACGATCCAGATTTGCTCAGAAGGGTCATAACTGGTGATGAAAAGTGGGTATATGGTTATGACGTCGAAACCAAGGCCCAATCATCCCAATGGAAACGACCAGAAGAGCCAAGACCGAAAAAAGCACGCCAAGTTCGATCAAATGTGAAGGTTTTGCTCACTGTTTTCTTCGATTACAATGGCGTGGTGCATCATGAGTTCTTGCCAACAGGTCGTACGGTTAATAAGGAATACTACAAGGAAGTTATGCAACGTTTGCGTGAAGCAATACGGCTCAAACGATCGGAATTGTGGAAATACAAATCATGGATAATGCACCAGCACGATAATGCACCAGCTCACACATCAATGCTTGTTCGTGTTTATTTGACCAAAAACAAAACCGCAATCATGTCTCAACCACCGTATTCACCAGGTTTGGCTCCCTGCGACTTTTTCCTATTCCCGAAACTGAAGAGACCAATAAAAGGAAAGCGTTTTGCCACAATTGATCAGATAAAGTCAGAATCGAAGAACGAGCTGATGGCCATACCAAAAAGCACTCATTCCAGAAGTGCTTTGAGGATTGGAAGAAGCGCTGGCATAAGTGCATTATATCTGAGGGGGATTACTTTGAAGGGGACAAAATGGATATTGATAAATCAATAAATACTTTACGAAAAAATTCGAAGTTCACCTTTTCCTTTGAACACACCTCGTAAAATAGTAACTGTAAAAATATCATCTCTATGCTTAAATTTTCTAATAAAACTGTGTTCATCTGAAGCGACCTGCCAGGTAAGTGCGTTTTTTCTGTATCTGTTTGTACATAATTAGATAGAGAATAGGAAGTGATATTTGTGCAGCGCCCTTGGGGTGATTTTTCACTAAAACGGGGCTATACAAAACATCCCAATTATTATTATTATTATTAATATTAAAGATCGTATCGGTACTGGTAGAAAGAGAGAGCTTCAGAATAATTTTTATGTCCAATTTTTGGGCTTTAATGATGGGATAGAAAGCAGTAGCGTAGAAGAAGCGTTACCCCAATGTATGATTTCATACTACTTTGGTAAGTTTTTCTTTTTTACATGAATACCGCACAAGAGTCCCAACTGCTCCCAACCGTCTGGAGCCAGTGAGACTATGGCATTCCCAATTGGGGAATGTTGTGAGGCTGAAGGTATTGGGGAGGGGAAGGAGAAGGGGAAGGGGAAGGAGGAGGTGGGGAAATACCTGGCTATTCAGATCTGGTCACCAAACACGGCTAAAAGCCATTTCAAGCAACGTTTCAATTCTGAATGGTGGTCTTTCACCAGGGCGATACTGAGAGTATCTTCCACTCTGGAACGCGCGCAAATATACTATATATTATTTTTAAATTAATTAATTGTGAAACAACACAAATTAATTAAATAAAATTTACTTGCGCACGCCGGATTTGAACCCGCGACCTTCGGATTCGTAGTCGAGAGCCTTACCCCTCGACCATGGAGGCCGTCTTTACTTTCCAAACTTGTTCGTTCCTTCTTCCAAACTTGTTCGTTCCTTCTTCCAAAGGGGATGCCATGGCCCCACTGCCTCCGGGAATTTGTAAACCTTGAGCAGTACCTACCACATAAAAAATATTATTCTAGGAAGAATAAAAACGAGAATTAAATGAAAAAAATTTTTATATGAAATCATTCACTTTTATTCCACAAAAGTATAATATTTTTAATAAGTTATTCCAAAAGTGTTCCTCTATATATTTTTGGTACATTCAATTACAGGTCACTAATATTAAGTACACAAACTTATTTGTATTTTTACGCTATCTACATACATATAAATATATATAAACATGCAATTCCGCTCTGTGAAAAAAAGCCTCATTACCAGATAAAAATTTTAGTACAGGTTGGTGAAAAGTAAATAAATAAAAATTGATATGTCAGAGAAGTTTTTAAATCAATAATTTGATGATTGTACTATTTAATGATTGAAGAAGATAATATTAACACATCCCAAATGAACCACGAAACCGAAAAAATAACAGAAAATAAAACGATTTCAGTCGCATCTGGGACTCGAACCCAGGACCTCTACCTATTCGGGGTAACCGCTTAACCAACTTAGCTAATGAGACTAGTTCAATTTACGCCATCTACACCGATATCATACTTCAAGTTCAAGACTTGTTAATATTATCCTCCATTTTTAAATCCCATATTATTGGCTGCTATCCTTATGATGATCGCAAAGTTCTACCCGAACACAATTGCAATCGGAATAGACTGGCGTAAATTGAACTGGTCTCATTAGCTAAGTTGGTTAAGCGGTTACCCCGGATAGGTAGAGGTCCTGGGTTCGAGTCCCAGATGCGACTGAAATCTTTTTAATTTCTGTTGTTTTTTCGGTTTCGTGGTTCATTTGGGATGTGTTAATATTATCTTCTTCAATGATTAAATATTACAATGAGGTTTACAAACTTCACAATAAGTTATAAAAAATAAATTTAATTTAATTATAAAAAAACTTTATAAGAAATATTTTATGTAACCGCTATTTAATATATAAACATCAATGTTTCGGAAGCGAAGCTTCCCTCATCAGGATTCACAGCATACTAAGAAATTAAATTAAAAATTCTTACATTATTATTTTTTCTATGTTTATTATTTGTCTATTCTTGTCATTATTTCTTATTATACAATGTATCCTGATGAGGGAAGCTTCGCTTCCGAAACATGTTCATATTTATATATTAAATAGTGGTTTACACAAAATATTTCTCATTAATTTGATTGACAATGACACCACAAAGTAATTTTACATTTATTGTAAGTAAATTAATGAACACCACCCTGTATTCTAGTCATTTAACATGAAATTATCATAAAAGTAACATTATACATGGTGTTTGTAAACTCGTGGCACAAGCGGGAAACTGGTGAATCTAACACTTAGAGTCGATTTTGTGGTATAATTTATTTATTTATTAGAGCTTTCGTTTTCAAGTAAATCGCTACGGGATTACTATCAGCAAATTATTGCATTTTAAAATGTGTTGAAGCGTAGACCTGGCACCATTAGTATCTTAACTCTAAAGTTGCCGCAAAAAAGAAAAAAAATTTATGCTCAAATCGAAAAACAAGAGAAAAACCAATTAAAAAAATTATATTTACCAGCACTGTGTGGTCGAGTGGTTAAGATTCTCGACTAAGAAACCAGAAGTAGTGGGTTGAAATCCCGTCTAGCGCAAATAAATTTTATTTGATTAATTTGTGTTATTTTTCCTAACAATTCATTAAAAAAATATATATATAGCATATTTGCGACACTTTCCAGATTAGTGAAAGACCGCCATTTAGAAACGAAACACTGCTTGGAGTGCCTTTAGCCGTGTTTGGTGACCAGATCTGAATACCAAAGTATTTTCCCACCTTCCTCTATCTCATATCCTTCCCCTCCCCACTACCTTCACCCTCACAACATACCTTAATTCAGGTTTTTTTTTACGGTAACTCCACACAGGAGGCCCTGAGGGAAATAATTTCCCTCGATGCCTATAGCATCTTTGGAGATGTTGTGTGGATGGTATTTTAGAGGATAGGAAGGAGTAAACTTGGTTCTTGAAGAGACCCGTGTTGTAGGAGGGATGAAACACAGAAGCCGGCAGATCATTTCACAGCCGTGCTATTGAACACGAGAACGAGTCGCAGAAGCGACCCATTCTCATATGACAAATGTCAACCGTGTGCAAATGTTGCGTGCGCGTTTGGCATATTTCCCAACTGTGCACCGGTGCCGAAGGGATCAATACCAAAATACCAGTAGAACAACAATAGCATTCTCGCCTGACGTCTGTGCTCCAAAGATTGCAGTCCGTTTGTTAAGATAGGCGACTCTATCAAACGGACCGCCCGTTTCTGCACAGAGTCAAGGGTTTTTTTCAAGGGTTGCCATAGTTCCACTGACTCCCAGTTGTAACCTGTGGAGGCTCGTAACTTTTCAGTGTTAAGATTGAAAAATTCGACATTACTAATGTTATTTTTCATCTTTTAAATTACATTTTTTGCATGAAGATTATCAGGATTTTTAATTTGGTGGTGTGTTGCACCGGTATTCTGAAATTGTTTGGTTCATTATGTATTATGTCTCCCTCTTATTCTATTTTGTATTATGTCTCATCTGTATACAGGGTGTTAAAATACATACCGGACTTACTTTAACCAGTGATTCCTAACCTTAATTGGACTAAAAAATGTTAACGAAATTTTGGTCTCCGACGACTTTTTTTTTCTCTTTTTAATTCACCTAAAAATATAAAATTTCAGTAGGTATTTGATAAGTGGGGTCTAGGTGGGAGGTTGGGCGGTTACTGGACTGAGTTTTTAACCAGCCAACCCGTACGAACATACGTTATACGTCCGCTATATTATCACCCGAACGCAACAAGCCGAAGAACATACGGGATATGTTCAGGTACAAAAAAAGCTATACCCGAAACCCATAAAACATTTGTATACGTCTAGTTTGTTCCTGCGTCATCTCGTTTAGTATTTTGAGGTCAGCCGAAGCTAATGGATGTGTTCGGGTATTTTCGTCTCTTCCATAGAAGTTACGTCACTAGTAACACATATTGTTATTGCAAAATATAATGAAAAAAAAAACGATGTTTTCTTACCTACTTTTTGAATAATAACCCAAAGGACAGACGGTTAAACAAAAAATATATCACCGAGAACAAATTTTATTTTTTTTTACTCTAATTAATATGGTCATGAATCACTGATTAAAGTAAGTCTAGTACGTCTCTTAACACCATAAGCTCACTCCGTGTATTTTTGTTCAGTTTTTTTTTTAAATTACCCTGACGAAGCTTGGGATAAGTGAAACCGGTCGGTGATAAATTAAAAAAAAATTTGTGGTTCAAAACAAAGTATCTGTTCGTTCTATCAGTAACCTTTTACATTAGTATACCATTCTTAATACATATATGTTTTTAAAATAACACTTTCATAAAACTTAATTACAATCAAAAACAACGATTTCAGGGGAGTCAAATAATTTATTTTTTTTTCCCTTTAAAACCTAAACTATAAACCTATGAAATAGCTTATAGGTTCTTAGTTTGGGTTATTTAAAAATAAGAAAAATGGTTTCAAATAATTTAAAACCCAATCTATGAACCTTAGAACCTATTTTATAGGTTCTTAGTTGGTTTCTCCCCCAACTGAAATAGTCATTTCTCATTGCAATTAAGTTCAATCAATGTGTTATTTCAAAATAAAATGCATATTAAGAATGCTATACTAATGTAAAACTTTACTGTCCGATTTAATTAAAATAAATATTTAATTATAAATATTGAATATGTCTTTTTTTACAACAATCATAAAATAATGAGAATCAAAAAAATTAGGAATCAAATAAAATTTAAACAAATTGTTACAATACACTTACAACTAGTTTTTGTTCTTAATAATAGACGTCTAAAATTTTTTTTAAATAAAAAATAACTAAAGTAGATCACACATATTTAAAATGCTTTTCAAGCAAACATTACCATAAATATATACTTTTTTTTATAATAGATAAAAATAATATTTTTTGTGTAATGAAGAAGTATTATAATCACTGACGTCAGAATGAATAGACTTGCTTTAATGTACCATTTCGATGGCTGGAAGCAAAGGTCATACGACACCCATTTTGGCACCAGCCTAGTTCACTGCCGTCGACATTTGTTTCGCGTGATTTTGACTGAGGTAAGCAAATTAAAAACATTTATAAAAGATTCAAACTAAATACTTTTGACAAAATATTCTGTTTATGTAAACAAGCCAAACCTATATATTTATTTTCTGTTTTACTTAAATTGGTGGCACGTCTAGCTCGCCCCTTATTAGGGCATTTCTATACATTATTTGCTCTGTGATAATAATTGTGATTTACAAACACCATAGCGCCCTCGAGGTGATTTTTCACAAATCCACACTATACAATCATACAATTATTATTATTATTATATAAGAGACCGATAATATTACGATTGACCTGTGACCTTTATAAAGAAAAATTGAGTCAAATGGGTTCCCCCTGTTTTAAAAATAAATAGGATTAGAATGTCGTAAATTCGGTGTAAATAAAAATAGAGACAATTAAGGTTCCCTTAAGTGTAAATAAAAATAGAGTCAATTAAGGATCCCTTAGGCTTAAAGAAAAAAGGGTCAGATTGTCATAACTTGGGTATAAAAAAAACATATAAATGTCCTACCTTGTACAAAGACATATAGTTTTAGGCTTGGAACTATAAATGTGTAAATGAGGAAAAATAAATACGTATTTAAAATATGTAAAAAGATAAATAAGGTCAAGTTAACCCATCTTGGGGAATTGAAAAATAAATATTTAAAATATGTAAAAAGATAAATAAGGTCAAATTGACCCAACGTGGGGAATGAAAAAATAAATATTTAAAATATGTAAAAAGATAAATAAGGTCAAGTTGACCCAACTTGGGGAATGGAAAAATACAGCAAAATTTATTCAAGCATGAATAAATATGATCAAAAACAAATTCTTATCATCCTATGCTTGCACATGCGTAACCAATTCATTTTTTTTCACTTTACTTAAAAACTAATACAGATATTTTAAATATATATATATATAGTAAAGTAATCTCTGCTTACCCCTACGGTAAAACAGTGTGTTGGTTTATTAATTAGTGACTATACTTTTCTTATCACAAATTGATATTGGTAACGATTATAAGAAATAATAAACAATTGTTGAAATATATATATATAATATATCGACCCCTTAGAATAACAAGGTTTCATCTGAAACAGCATGTCCTGAGATAATGTGCTCTAAGGAGAGCAACTTTAAGGCTCATTATTGCATAACATTGCCCTGTCAGATGGAACCTTGTTATTCCAAGGGGTAGGTATATGTGATTTTAAAAGCACCACCTCTTAAAGTGTCACGTAGGACCAAGTTTTTATACCAAAAAAAGCCTCACATATAGATAAAAAATATATATATAATTAATAGTAAAGGGTGTGTAAATTAAACGACGCCACAACTCACCGTTTCCTGATGGCACAATGAGTTATTGGTAGAGACCTGAAATTTTCGCATGTTTTTAATTCAAAATTTGTCAGTTTTACGCGAATTTTGCCTTTTTCACGCGAAATTCACAATTATCGCTTAAATAACTGCGAATTTTCGTATTTTTCATGTGATATTCTGGTATTTTAAAACAAGAAAGAAATATTGTACATTCTAAATATTTCTTTGAATATGGCTTTGGCAAGCCTGAATAGCCATAAAATGGAACGCAGCTAACTTATATCGAAAACACCTCGTATTGTCATTATTTTTTTCAATTTTCAAAAACAAATAAAAAATAATTTAATAAAAAAAGACAACATAAAATTTAAAAGAAAATCAAGAAAAATATGCACTTTCATTGCAAAATACCAACGTTTTTGCTGAAACAAATTTCAGGTCCCTAGTTATTGATTGTTTATAAAACAGATTTGTGCTTTATTGCTAAGTTTGCAAATAAATCTATTTAATTTACATATTATTTAAAATTCGTAAAAAAAATTTGTTATCAAGAATTCTGGTGTTACGCTATTAATACTAATTGTTAAATCAGATATTGGATTTTAGAAATACGGAAATAACAAAATTATTGGTTTCAAATATGTTTTGACTAAATTGATGAAAATCGCATTAGTTACACAAGACACCCGGTGGTAAGGTGCAGTCACTTCGAGAGATGATTCTACATGATAGAACAAGCATAAAATATAGATGATTTTGTTTAAAATTCCAATATTTTAACCGCCCTACCCATACGAACATATGTGATACGGCCGCTATATTATCACCCGAACGCAACAAGCCGTATCCCATACGTTCAGGTACAAAAAAACTATGCCTGAAACCCACAAAACATTTGTATACGTCAAGTTTGTTCCTGCGTCTTCTCGTTTAGTATTTAACGAAAAATACTAAACGAGACATACCAGACAAAAATTTAATAATTTTGTATGATATATTGTAAATACGTATTATTGCGAAATCTAATAAAAAAAATTAAAAAACAATATTTTTTTACCTACTTTTTGAATAGCTACTAATAACCCAAAGGACGGGCGGTTAAGGTACTTATTTGATTCAAATATTTAATTGTGCAATTGTTTAACCTCTCATGTGCCAGAGGTAAAATAACATTTTGCATGCCATGTGTGCTAGCTGACAGAAATTTTGTAATTACTCGCTGTTGTTTTGCAAAATTAAGTTTTTGTAGATTGAGCTGTCTTACCAGATAATGTGATTACGTATTTAGTATACAGAATAATGGTTTTCCCAGAATAGCTACTTGGGAACTATTTTACTGACAGGATAACCCCTTTGATCTAAATATAATTTATTACCAGATTTGCTTTACAGACCTGTTTGTACGCAACATATTTCAGCCGGATGTTAAATTTCAAATAAATGTTCTGTTTTTCAATGTATCCCATAATGATTTTTTTTCAAAGAAATAAATTTTATCTACCCCATTTCATACAAAAAATTTCAATAAAGAAACCGATAGATATTTTTTATAGTTTTACTATGTTTTCATAAAGATAAATAATTGTCCTTCACAATGAAAACAACATAATATTTATGATGTTTTTGTCTAAATAAATAAGGTAATTAATTATGACACTAAAAAACGGAATAATATTTTTACGGCGCTTCCAAAATGGCGACAGTTAAACAGAGATAAAATAAATATGTTTGCACGTGACAAAACGACAAGATAGAATAATATTAAGATATATTATTTATTTACCGAGTGAATAAAATACGTTTTAGTTTACTAGTCAGGTATGTTGCTAGTGAATGCTGCTCCGGCACTGCAGGCACACTACGGATTTTATGTCAAAATTCTCAGTGTTTGAAAATTTTATTGCGATTTCCATGGATACAGATCAGACAAAGATGCTCGACGCTTCCACTCTTCACTTCCAACGTATTTATTGGGTAAGTTCGACTTTACACTGCAGATTTTTAGTTGGCATGTATGATATTTTGTATGGAAAAAAAACCGAATTTCGAAAAAAGTTATTTATATTTTTTACTTGTAAGTTCTATCATGGAAATCACCTTCTGAAGTTACTGTTCTTTACCGCCAGATACCTTGTATTATAACTCATTCATTGTGTATGTATTAAGTATACGAGTATGCTATACCTTACCATCTTGGTGTATGTTTGTATTTTGTAACTATGATTGTTTTCATTTGAAATAGCGGATGGTAAATATTTCAAATGGACATTTAAAGTGGGCATTAAAAGTTAATGACGATTCAAGTGTTATCAAATGAGCACCTTTAGTTGACACTATTAGTGTAAACTTACATTAGACACTCTTTATGCAAACCTTAAGTGGAGACTTCACATAAGGTCTTCCTTCAGTTGACATTCTAAGTATTAAATCCCAATTAACACCCTTTGTGCAAACTTTTAATGGACACTTCAATTGAAATGTAACTTAGATGACATTTTAACAGGGCACTCTTAGTATCCATGGACACTATTTGTGCAAACTTTTAATGGACACTTCAAATGTACAAAATGTAGAATATAAATTCGATGATTAGTGGAAACTTCTATTGAACATTCTCTGTGCAAACTTTTACTGGAAATTTGAAGTGCATATTCCATAACTTTTAAGAACCAGCTTTGTTAAAACTTTTTGTGGACACTTCAAATGGAGAAATGAAGTGGAGACTAAAGTGTGCACTTGGTTATGGGAACACCTTGGGTGGATACTGTTCCACTCGGCAATTAATTCAACACACCTATCACTTATAAATAACATACATCATCATAATATTACATAATAAATTACTAACTTGTTCATAAAATTATTTAAAACTAAACAAATAAAGCATTTAAAATATAAACAAAAAATACAGACTAATAAAAAATAAATTACTTCATAAATTTCTTCAAAGCAATTAATTATTCAAAAACTCAAGCATTTCCATAATATTATTAGATCTATGAATAAGGAAATATATTTCATTCTTCTTCAAACAATTTCAATGACAATTTATTATTGTTCTTAGATAAAATGACTTGTAGAACATTTTTTATCAATGTCCAGCTGCTCATAGCTGAATAAGTACACAAGGAAAATAAGCAATTTGAACACTATTCCATTATACAATAAACATCAGTTTCCTATTCTCGGTCCGTCGTACAAATCTCGTTCAGATCCAAAATGTGTCAAAATTCTTGCAAAACTGTCAATCACCTAATCATTTTAATTCACATTCATATTATACGTAATTAAAATCTTCATATTTCAAAAAAAAACCTTCAATTTGTTACCAATTTCTTCATACTTAACTATTAACTCTTTAAAGCGGAGCTTCATTTTAGTTTCAACATCGCTGATGTAATATTGTGTAAGTTTCAATCTCGTTTCAAATTTTGAATATGGAACAACATTTCAATAATAATACAACATTGCAGATGTTTATTACGTTTGGAATACTCATTCAAAGCAGTTTCAAAAGAATATTAGAACATTCATTCTCTTTTCAAAATTAGAACAGAGAATTCAATTCATTCTAGCTCCATTTTCAAAGATTCAAACTGATATTAGAACTTCCAGTCTTGTTCCAAAACATTAAATTTTGATATTTATAAAATATTTGGAACTTTCATTCTTGTTTCACATTTTCAAAGTTGGAACATTCATTCTTGTTTCAATTTCTGGATAATTCAATTTGGCATTACATAGAAGATGTTCACCAAACAACACACTTTTTGACTGGGTTCATTTTTGAACCCGGTGGACAACTGAACTCTTTCGAAAACTCAGGAAGGTTCGATAATGAACCTATGACTCTGTATTTGGCGATGGAGTGGTCGTCTTTCTCCATCATGAGAACTGTGGCCTCCTTCGTCATTGCGGAACACCAGACCTGAAAAAGAAAAAATATGAAGATACTTTCAGTATCGCCATAGTGAAAGTCCACCATTTAGAAGAGTTGCTTGAAATTAATGACTTTAGCCGTGTTTGGTGACCAGATCGGGAAAGCCGTATATCTATGACGTACACATACTCAAAAAACCCTGTTCAGTTTATTTATAAAATAAGGACATCCGTTAAATCCATCGAGGACCTCGGGGTAGTATTTGATTCCAAACTTACATTTACAGACCATATATTGCAGTTGTCTACATCATGCTACAAATTATTAGGGTTTGTTATAAGATCTAGCAAACAGTTTACTAAACCCGAATCCATGACTTCTATGTTCAACTGCATCATAAGGTTCAAACATGAGTACGCTTCTGCTGTATGGGCCCCATACCAGAAAAAGTATACAGAAATGTTAGAACAAAATAAAATTTTAAAATCTCCGATATCTATATGAGAATGCACGGCGAGTACCTAAAATTTATGCACCATGAAGATTTGCTCTCTGAGACGCGCTACCAAAGTCTCCAGTCTAGAAGAAGTGGGGCCCTTGCAGAATCAGCGTATAAAATTATATATAATTTGATAGACAGTCCATAAATCGAATGCCATAAGCTGTTTATACCAAACAACTACTGTCAAGGGCGGCACCACGATCTGATATGCATACCATATGGTAGAACAGACGAGTTAACTCAGCACAGCATGACAAGGAGTTTAGTGCTGCTAAATAACATCTCTCTTGACATTTGTATTATAATTCGTGTCATTCCATATAATTTCACACACATTTGTTTTGTTCCCATGCATTAAAAAAATATAAATTTATATATATATTACACTTCCATAAATTTTCTGTTCAGCGTATCTCACGAACCTCATTATCACCACTCACAGTAGTTAATGACTACGCACTGTTTAAGGATTTGTTTAGGTTAGGTTAGGTTACCTGTGCGAATGAAATGAAGAAAAGCTGCCTGTGCGAGTAGTTGAGGCCGGGTAACGTGTCATTCTTCGCTGCAGTGGTGGAGTACTCCAAATAGGCGTGGAAAGCAGACTTCAGGCCACCATTGTCCGCTATGTTCTCTCCTGGAAAACAAAAACAAAAATGAAAACAATCAACAATTACTTAACTCTCTGTCATACATGTGATACAGTAAGAAATTACCATTTGTATGTGGCAGTATCATACGTTTGATACAGCATCTTTGGTTGATAATAATAATTATTATTTTAAATTAAAAACAAACACTTTGTTAAAAACCACAAATATATTAATTTTGCTTGGCTCGAGCTTGGTCAGGGCAAATATAATAACTAAAGAATAATACCGAGATTATTTGGAAAACTATCACGATGATGACCTATACCGAAAATTGTTAAAAATAAAATCATTTCTCATAAGGAATTTTTTTTTTTTTACAGTAACTCCACACAGGAGACCCTGAGGGAAATAATTTCCCTCAAGGCCTATATCGTCTTTGGGGATGCTGTGTGGAGGGTCTTTTAGAGGATAGGAAGGAGTGAACGTGGGTCTTGAAGAAACCCATGTTATAGGATGGAGGAAACACAGAGGCCGGCAGATCATTCCACAGCCGAGCTGTTGAACACAAGAACGAATCGTAGAAGCGACCCGTTCTCATGTGATAAATGTCAACCGTGTGCAAATGTTGGGCGAGCGTTTGGCGTGTTTCCCGACTATGCACCGGTGCCGAAGGGATCAATGACGCTAGTTCCTCAGAGCATCTTCCATTAAAATACTGGTAGAACAAGGACAGCATTCCCACCTGACGTCTGTGCTCCAAAGATTGCAATCCGTTTGTTAAGATAGACGAATCTATCAAACAGACCGCCCTTTTCTGCACAGAGTCAAGGGTTTTTTTTCAGATATTTTGGGACTCCCCACCAGAGGTGGCTGCTAAATTTTACAGTGGGGCGCACTTGCGATTTGTACAGGGTCATCAGTTGTGTACTATTAAAGTATCTGCAGACTCTGTACAATACGCCCAGCTTCTGAGAGGCTAACTTTACTCTGGCAACTTTACTCAGGCATATCGATTCTCAAATACATGTCAAGAGCGCTATATTTCGCGGGAATCAAAATCTACTCAGCAGATGACGCACTTGCGAATTCTCATTTGAGCATGCGCATTTCACACGCGTGCAATGTATTATTTTGGACTAGCGCGGATATAGCGGTTTTGTTATTTATGAGAGACCGTGTTCCATCTTGTGTCTATCAACCTTGTGTCCCGATAGCCGTAACATAAGGTACCTTTCTGTCAGTGGCGTGTAGTCAATAAAGGCTGAAAAGCTGTGCCTACCCTAGGAAAATGTCCCATGAAATGATATTGAAAGATTTCTGAACAAAATTTTTTTTTTTCATGGATTTGCTAAGGAACTTGTACGCTAATTTATTCAGCTGGCTGATAGTAAAATGGCCATTTTAAAATACACTACCTTCCTCTTCCTCTTCTCCTTCCCCTCCCCAATACCTTCAGCCTCACAACATTTCTCAATTGGGGATTCCATAGTCTCACTGGCTCCAGACGGTTGGGAGCAGTTGGAACTTTTGTGCGGTTTTCATATAAAAAAAATAAAATTTAAAAAATACCTACACTGCTGTTGGGAGCAGTTGGGACTTTTATGCGGTATTCATATACAATTCATACACGAACTTGAAAAATTATGCACAGCCTACCTTTGGTCATAGAGTAATGCACGCCACTGATTTCTGTATGGTATACAAGACGGCCGATACTCACAGTTACTTGGAACCGGTTCCTTTGCTGTCACTAGAGCCGTCGATATTATTTCTCTGAAGAATCAGTTTATTTTGGAACCGGTTCCTTTTGAAACATTTAACAAAAATTAAAAAATATTCGTAAAATTGTAAAAACGTAACAAAACAATGGGAATTTTTTTTGAGGAACCGAATCTCGAATCTATTATATTACAGCTAATTAGGATACCAAAAATAGAGAACCTACCCAAACTCTGTTTCCCGTTGATTTTAACTCCTTCCTCGGAATAGTTGGAGTACTGGTCCTTGAAACAGGCGGTCCTCAGGTTAAACTGGTCGATGGTCTCATTGTTCCACCAGCGGTTCAGGTTGCCAAATCTGCAGGGATAGATAAGAACACAGTGAAGAAAGAAAAATACAAGTGAACTCCTAGCATGGAGAACAATATACATCATAAAAAGATGTAGAAAAATATTTTGTTGAAAAGAATAAAATTATAATAATGTTCTCACCGATCATACTCCCTGCCCTGGTCATCAAAGGCATGCGTCAGCTCGTGGCCCATGACCACTCCCATGGCCCCGTAGTTGATGCTCTTGGGGTTCTTGCCGTCGTAGAAGGGCAGCTGCAGGATGCCGGCGGGAAACACTATCTGATTCTTGGTGGGGGTGTAGTAAGCGTTCACCGTGGTGGGAGTCATGCCTGAACAAAATAAATAGTTAGTTACAAAATGCTGGGGTTCTGAAAATTAAAAAAATCTATAATTTTAATTTTTTGCTTTTTCAAACTTTTTAAATTTTAGATAATTTAATACATTAAATTTTAGATAATTTAATACATTAAATTATAGATAATTTAATACATTAAATTTTAGATAATTTAATACATAAATTTTTTTTTAAACTAATTTTAATTTTTTAATTTTTTTAAATTAAAATTTTTGTAACCTTTGGTTTAAAAACTGAAAACATATAAAAGAAAAATATATATATATTGTACATACATATATATAAAAAATAAAAATAAATGTTTATAACCTTTGTGCCTTGTTTGAGTGAATGTGTGTTTCAAAATATTAATTAATAAATAAAAATAATAAAAGAATGGTAGTCTATATAAAGCTATTTTTCGCAGTCATAATAAATAAAGATAAACGAAGGCTAAAAAAGAAAAACATAAATAAATAATAAAAATTAATCTGACATACCCCATCTGGTTTTGTTCACGGGCTCGTCCAGTTTTTCCAGGTTTTTCCGTAGTGTGAACACCATGACTTCTATATTGTTCTGGAAGTACTCGTTTGGCTTCACATCCAGATCAAAGTACTGCTTGTCCAATTCCTGGGCGTTCAGAATGTAGTTCGGGAAACCTGGAAAAATATACAATATCCCAATGATCAACTCAGTACAGTATGCCAAATTCTCTTATAAACTCAGTATAGTATATCAAATCCTCTGATGAACACAGTATAATAAGAAATATCCAACGATAAACACAGTTAATACAGTACAGTATACAAAATTCATTGATGAACACTGTATAATATGAAATATCCCACAATAAACACAGTTAATACAGTACAGTATGCAAAATTCATTGATGAACACTGTATAATATGAAATATCCAATGATTAACACAGTGAACACAGTATAGTATGCAAAATTTACTGATGAAAACTGTATAATATGATAAAAATAAAACAATAACTTTGTTTATAACCATGAGAATTTTATTACGACCGACCGGTTTCGCTTAATATAAGCATCAGGGTACAAAAATTAAACTGTTTTATTTTTGTACCCTGAAGATGCTTATGTTAAGCGAAACCGGTCGGTCGTAATAAAATTAAATAAAATTCTCGTGGTTATAAACAAAATTATTGTTTTATTTTTATTAAATATGTCTAACCACAAAGTTACTGCTTTCTATCAAAATATGTATAATATGAAATATCCAATGATTAACACAGTACAATTATATATGAGGAAGTGCCGCTACTACCCGTTTGAGTTTTCTTCATTTTTCTGGCATGAAATGCCTGACTTGACACCCTACAAGCCCGTCGACGAATTTTGACAAGTTTCTATCTGGTAGATGTAACCCATGTATACCAGTGGCGTGCATTGCACTTTGACTAAGGGTAGGATGTAGCTTCCGAGTAGCAGCTGATTATCAATGCATCGTCATGAAAATTCCCAAACGTCTTAGATTTAGATTCCGCTGAGAGTTATCTCAATTGTTTCTAGTCAAAATAATTATTTTATGGAATTTATTATTGAAATGCAAAACAGTTACGATATTAAGAACGAGCACCCAAATAAGGCGCTAAACATCACTTTAAAGGTTGCTAACGCAAGCAATACAACAAATAATTTATCTGTAAATTCTATATGGGTAGTTAGGAAAATATATAAGGTTTCCAATGACGAAAATCCTCAAACTATAATCTTTTAAATTTTATGAAATACATACTAAAATGTCTGAAAACATATGGAGCTTGAAAACCAGTGAAGGCGTTTTTGAACATTTTACCTAAAATTTCAGTATGCATTTCATATCTTCTTTATATATAAAAATTAATGTTTGTCTGTCTGTCATAGAAGTGTAGAATATTTTCAAAATGGAAAACACAAGTAGGTACCTACTTAAGAACTATTATATAGATATATTTTGAAAAATAAATGTTCGGAAAGAAACAAAATTTTCAAATAAATGTTTCTTTGTTAAGAGATAGTAATAGTCGTCACAGTGAAGTACTTTCGCTGTCAAATCAATGTATGGCACGACAAGCAAGAATTCACAACTTCATAACTTTATTCCAAAAAAATAAATAATCCCGAGCAAGGCCGGGTACACATTAACTTGTAGAACTTAAAATCTTACGGTCTAGGAACTTTTGTGATTAGAACATACATTTTCCTAACTACCCATGTAGAATTTATTGATAAATCAGTTGTAGTGCTCCCCTTTGAAAAAAGGTTTTATAAACTTAAATATATATATTTTTTAAATTTCATTTCCACATAAGAATTTCTAGATATTTTATTTTTAAAGAGTTTTATCTCACAATGTACATTTATTCCTTAATATTAATAATTTGCTACCAGTTTCAACAATTCCGTGTCATTCACTAGCGTTCTTAAAAGTAACTTAAATTATACAACTATAATTAGGTATTTTTAGGTGGGGGTAGTGATTTGGAGAGGGAAGGGTGGGAGAAGTCAAAATAAGGACACATGGTTGGCAAAGGTGACTTAAAGGGTGCTATTAATGTGTTCACTAAAATCATTTTCAATAAAAATAAACATTTATTCTCTTTTTTACAGCTTCTCAGCCTTCATGGACTGCTCGCCACTGATGTATACAGAAAGAGATTAACTTGCTTGTGCCAAATGAAGATAATTGGGCAAGGCAAAACATGATGTCTTACATACGAACAAAAGAAGAATAGCATACCTATCATGTCAGTTATAGCGTCTGCTTTCAGTAACGCCTGGTCTCTGGTCTCTTTGTCCATCCAACTGAGGGTCCGTAGGTTCTTTTTGAAAGCTTCTCGGAGACCCTCAATCATCACCTCACCCTGTGGCTTCGCCTCTCCGTGGAACGACTCCCGCACGAACATAGCACCTACGGCAAAACCTGGAAGAAAAATTGTTCATTAATCTCTGGAATGCCAAGTTCCCGCCAAAAACTAATCCCCAGCGGTAAAATCGGTTGTCGCGAGCTAGCTGACTCTGTCCTAGTTAGTCATAACTAGGACAGAGTCGGCTAGCTAGTGAGCATTATCCCAAGCCAGCACACTAAAAATTTAAAGATCTAATAATAATTCAATTCCTAAAAATTGCACCATGCATTTTCAGAAAGTGGGCCACTCGCGTTAAATCAGTTATCATGGAATTAGAATCGGTTGACACCTTAAAATATCATAAAACCAGGAAAGGCATTTGGGCAGTTTATAAAATTCATAATCCGCCAGCCACACGATAATTGTTTTCGGATTCTGGGAAAGTTATACATTTTTATTCAAAACCAGTTTTAAAAAAATGGTCACCTAACATCTCATTCACACCCGTGATGTAGAATGTAGCATTCAACATACAGTTCTATCACTGTTTCATTCACACAAATGTATTATTTGAAAGTTTATCTTTGTCATACATGACGAATGTTTGAATTAAGAATTTACTGGAAACATAATGTTTATTACTTGTGCCACATTTTATGTTAACTTTGTTAGACAATAATGTGTCTATAAGATTGTAATATCATTGGTAATAATAGCTGTAAGAAATGGGAAGAGGATGAAGAAACACTCATTCATCAACGGTACCAATGTCCAGTCTTGATGAGAAGAAGGCTCAGATACCTGAGAAGTTGAATAGCCTACCAAGGAAACATGGCCATTCTGAACTTCTACTATCAAAGGAACAAGGTTCTGCTTCTTTCATATGGTGGGGGGAGCAGAGGGGAACATCTAGATCTGCGAGCCAGACTAGAGCCCAGGGACCTGATTCTGATTCTCCACACAGGAGACCCTGAGGGAAATAATTTCCCTCAAGACCTATATCATCTTTGGGAATGCTGTGTGGAGGGTTCTTTTTAAGAATAAGACATTGTCCTTATTCTTAAGACTTTTTGCTAAACTGTAGTTCCGGTTTTCTCGGACGACAGCTGTCATGATTTTCCATGGAAGTTTCCAAGTTTCTGTTGGAAGTAATATGTGGATCTACCCACCGATGGCATTGTTGGTGTCGGTGACGCAGTAGCGCCACAACTCCTCGCCTCCCTCAGAGCCAAACACCGCCTTGCGCAGCACTTTCGCCGCGTCTCTGAAGGCCTTGCTGAGGTAGGGAGATACCGATCTAGCCGCCTGCCATATCAGATAGTTGTTCAGGGTGCTAAAAACAAACAATTTTTTTTTAATATAAACACGGTGATATTCGAAAAATTAAAATTCCTTGACAAAGAAGTGTGGCGATTCCTAATCTAAAGGCAAAATAATTTATTTATGATCGCTGGTATCCTTGAATCTGCCTCTTTACATTTGTGTCCCTACGCCGTTCCGAGTAACAGTTTCCCTTAACCTTGGAACTCCAAGCTCCGGTGATCTAGTACTTCGGTAGTGTGCCGAGAGTATATTTGCACGGGGCCCGCCAAGTCTATTATCGCTATAACTTACTTGTGTTTATCAAAAACATGTTTTCGTAAATTATACTGGCTTACTAGATAATGTGTTTGTATATTTATAAAAATTGAACTCATCTATCATAAGTAGTTTCCCCAGAATAGCTACTTGTATTAAGAGTAACGATTTTTTGACATTGTCGTTCGGATATGCCGGCATTCAACGGATACAAATTTTGGTTATCCGATGAGCAATTCCGGCGGACTAGAAGTCAAGTGTTTTAGTAACTACGTTCCTTTTTATTTTACTTATTTATTGGAACATAAATAGTCTTACTAATATAATGTACTATATAAAGTAGTGAAGAAAAGAGAACAATACAATGTTCACAGATAGTAATAGAAATTAAATTAGAAGTATATACACTAAAAACTAAACAGAGAATAAAAGGAGTAAAAAAATAAAATAATAATAACAAAAATAAGTAAGAAATTTAATAATGCAATCATAGAGATGTATAGTTCTCGAGTTCTTTTAATCATCATACACATCCTTCACATTGATAAATACGCATCATCTATAGCAGTAAGGTCCTCGGCTCTGAATGTAGAGCCTTTAGGCAGGTACTTTCCTTCCTCTTTTCCTTCCCCTTCCGCACTTCCTTCGTGTTAACAGTAATTATCCAAATGGGGGTGCCAAAGATCCACAGGCTCAGGTGGAACTCTTATGCCATATTACATGCATCATCAGCTGTCTTTCCCCAGTTCTCAATGCCCAAAAATGCAATGTTCTACGATACACTGTCCAGCTGCCCAAGTTTAGGTCTCACAACACTCCTGCAAATTCTGTGGATTCTTTAGTGTTCAACTATCTTCCATTTTTGTTACATGGCCTTCCCAGCAGAGCGGTCCCAGTTTCATAAACTTCTGTATGTAGCATCACGCAAACCATAAATACCTTATACATTTATTTCTATATTAACGGACCATTGTCCAATTGCACAAAAGACGCAACACGAAACGAGATAAACAAGAGCTACAGAAAAAGAACAGCACATACATAATTCATAAACGAAGCAATGACAAAAATATACATTTGAGACATCAGAAGAGGTTTTGGTAGAGTCCATGATGTTAGACATGTTCTTCTATGTTTATTTTCGAAAAGCCTGACAAAAATCATTTAGACTGGTACCAAAAATTTCAAGGCCCTGGCTTGAGTTAACAAGTCTCTACATTCTGGACAGTAGAGAATGGTACCCATAATTAGTAGAGTGTCAAAGAAAAGCAATGCATTTTGGATGGAAGGTGAGTCAAAAATATAATTAATAATTTTGAAAATGCAAATGAGACAAAGTCTTTCCTACACTTTTCTAATGAAGAAATGTTTATAGTTTGTTCAATTTCATCATAGGAGTAATCGCTTGTAAATCCTTAAATGTATTACTCACTTGTTGCCCTTTTCCGTCGCCGCATACCCATTCACGAGCGTGTTTAACTTCACCAGGAACTCTTTGGCATAAACCACAACTCTTTCTTTAGTGGTGATCTTTCTCGACACCATTCTGAACACATCATTGAAGTAGTCCTGCCACTTGATGAAAGGACTAAGATCCTGCAGTTCTTGCACCGACATGGCATGGTACAGTTCCTCCTCGTCGCGCCTGTTCTCGCTTGGGGTTGTGATGTTCGCCAGGTCCGTCTCGAACTCTATGACGTCAAGCATCTGTGTTCTGGCGTCTGTTTCGTTGGCTCCAAGAAGCACAGAGATCTTTGTCATGAATTCAAGGTACGCGTCCAAGATTTTTTTGTGCGCAGTTTTGTTTAGGTAATTGTCGCGAGTTGGGAGGTTTAGACTTCCTTGGTCCACCTGAAAATATTTTAATGCACAAGTTAATATTTATTCATAATGATGGTAATACAAGGTTTTAAAATATTGGCAGGATATTTGTAACCCGGGAATGTTTATCTTTCTTTAAAGAGAAAAAGAAAAAAGTGGTGTAACAGTAAAACAAGCTTCTATTAATTAATAGGAAACTATCAGATGTTATGTCTGGGGACTGTCCAAATGATTCTATGTAGATTGTCTTTTGCCATCTGTTCGTTCCAAAAATGCGATATTACTTTCTTTAACTAATTTAGCCACACAAAAATAAAATACTTTAACTTCCGGCCTGGAGCACTATTCCCGTTCTTTTTAAGGAAGATTCCTTATCTTTTTCCTTAGGCTTAAAGACTTCTTGATTAACTGCGGAACTGACAGAGTAAAAATATCCTAAATAGGCTGTTGAGAGATTATTTGAAAACACAAAATGATGAAATATCTGCAAGTGAAACAAGATTTTGAACCAAAACTTTAAAAAACAATTTCATTATATTATAATGCATTTGAATACATTTATACTTTATTTTTTAAATAGCATGAATAAGCCTTTTAACGAAGAATAACGTTCTTTAAAAAGGTACCTACCTCGCTAGATAGTAATGACCTTTTTTGGTCAATAGTTCGAAAAGTGACATTTTCCGTTGTGGTTAATCTATGCTGACCGTAGAGGTGGGTCATTCCACTTATTTTACAAACTCGGTTCCAATTCTGAGTTTAGCCACACAGACTCGATTTCTCGGACTGCATCTTCGTTCCTTTCGGTCCGCACGGGTCCGCCATTCCGGAAGCAAAAATCATTCATATTTCACTATTGAATAGGGACGCTTTTTGTTTCTGACTCCACTCCAAAACCTTTGCCGTTCCTTGGGTGTGAATTTGGAACGAATGAATCCGGATTTGCAAACTCGGAATGAGTCCACTGCCTTCGGAATCGGATTCATTGGACTCGGCCGGCCGTAACGACTCTCCTCAATGCCACGCTTGCCGTGAATTGTCGAAAATGTCAACATCTATATAATGCTTAATAATGTTTACTAACTAATTATGTTTAAAGTAAATAAAAACGTAATTGGTAAAATACTTAATGTTGAATTTTTCCCTTGTTAAAACAAGGCAAATATTGACATTTTCGATGAATGTCGCTCGCTGAATTCAGCTGACAGCTGTCATCCGACAGAACCGGAACCGCAGTTAAGTAAGAAGGCTTTAACCCTAAGGAAAAAGTTAAGGAATCTCCCTTAAAAAGAATGGGAATAGCGCATCTGGTATATTATGATCACAATGTCTCACCATTCATTTCTATCTTACTATGTTTAGAATTGTAATCATTTGATGTCTTACATGTTATATTTTAGTTAAAGGCTTGTTGAAAAAATATTATATTAGAATTATGTAATGATTTTATGTTTTGAGTTTTATCACACGTATATGAAGTAATTCATCTTCATATAAGATCTTTGCTCTCAGTTTGTTTATAAAATCAATTTACTCGTGTGCCCTGTACCAAATCAAGGCTAAATAATTTCCACAAACTATGGGATTATGCTTTTCATTTTTACGGAGGTACCTTAAAAGAAGTCCTTTGGCTCCGTGTATTCCTGTTTAGATTATCTACAATGGTTCCAATACACGTGTTAACTATTAACGCGTGTAGGTAAGCCGTATGGCAGTGAGGCATGGAACTGGCAGAGGAAGGATGAAAGTAGACTGAATGCTGTAGAAATTACATCTCTGAGACGAATGTGTGGTTAAACCATGTATGATCGTGTGAAAAATGTTGAGATTCGTAAAGAATGCAAGGCTGATGTAAGCGTAGTGAGCAAAATTAAGAAAGGGACGCTTAAGATGGTTTGGGCATGTAGAGCGAATGAACGAAGAGAGGAGTGTAAGGAGAATATATGATGCGAATGTGAATGGAACAAGAAGCCGGGGACGCCCGAGGAAGACATGGCACGACCAAGTGAATCAAATACTTGAGTCAGGCCATGTCAGAAGTCAGAATGACAGAAGAGAATGTATAAGGTGATGTATGAATGTGAATGAAACAAGAATTGTATGCCAAGATCAAGTTTTTTGGCAGTCCGTCCTCTCTGCCTACCCTTGCGGAGAAATGCCGTGATGGTTAGTTTTTGGTTAGTTAGTTAGTAAGCCGTTATTAATTTTCGTATATGATTTGAATTTTCTTTGTGTTATAATGAAATAAATAGCGCGACAACCGCTTTGGGGAGTTAGTGAGGTTTTAGAGAGGAACCAAGAAGGTTCAGTAGTTAGCAGGTTTTACGAAGACAATCAGGAAGGTTCATGAGTAACATCTGGAAGAGACAAGTAAGGTTCTAGTACCAGAGAGAAGCAGTTGTCATTTGTCACAAATGAAATATTGTCCATTAATTGTTTTTGTGTTTAATTCGTAGAACTCCATTTAATATATATTTTTTTAAATTTAATGTAAATCAAATTGAATAATTTTATTATTAAGTTATGCAAGTATTTTTAGTTTTTATTATCGTAACAGCTGTTTGGGTGTTCAAGACCATTTTCAAACTGCGATTAATCCACATTGTGACAACTTATTTATATGATTTTATTTGTTTAAATAAATCAATTAAGAAAACATTATCATTTAAATACGAGGAAACACAGTCACAATAATAAAAACTAAAAATACTTGCAAAACTTAATAATAACATTTTTAAATATGATTTAAATTAAATTTTTTAAAAAAGGTATGTTGTCTCATTACTCCCCCCTACCCGAGGTCATTGAAGAGTGTTTTCCTGCTTTCATCGGTTCTCGTACGAAGATAGTAGAAACACCAACGTCCCAGGTGGTATCATCACTTTCCAGAAAAATGCGCATTTGAATATTGCCAACAGTCTCGAAGATATATATTTTTAATGATGTATCTACTTTTGAAATATGCAGTATAAAAATGTTACAGTAAAGCCGAACAAAAAAGTTCATTTTAATGGGAATTCCTGGAATGAAGTTAATAGTTTTTTCTCTCCAGTAAATTTATTTTTAATAGATTGTAAAACATAATAATTTTTTTCTAAAAAAACTTAGTTATAAAGCTTGAATTTACTTACAATGATGACGTGTTTTGATGAATTTCTATCGTCTTCTCCAACGGCCCAGTTGAAGAATCCATTGATACTGTATCTGAAAAGGAAAAACATATTATTAATTATTTTGTAAAGCATTATTTTTTAGAGAGAGAGAAGAATAGGAGCCACTGGACATTGGACTCCCATCAGCTAAGTAACTAACTATTTCACCGTTTTTCTCCGCAGGGGTAAACAGAGAGGCTGGACCGCCACACAACTCTGTCTTGACACACACTCCCTGCTTCTTCCCTGCACACTTCAAATTCATGCAACTTCCCATATGTACTCTTTTGTTATTCTGACTCTTGACATGATTCGTACCAAGCCTTTCTCGGACGCCCCCGACATCTTCTATCATCCACTTATGTATCATATATTATCCTTAGACTCCTTTCTTCGTTCATCTGCTCCATGTATCCAAACCAACTAAGCATCCCTTTCTTAAATCTTGTTGACTACTCTTTCTTCAGCCTTCCAGATCTTCACATTTGTAAGACGGTTATACATAGTTTTACCACACACACGCCTCAAGGATCTCATTTCTACAGCAATCAGTCTACTTTCACCCTTCCTCTACCGGTTCCATGCCCACTGCCGTACATCAAGGTTGGTATCAGCACTTCATTATGGACTGCTGGCTTCGCTTTGTTGGACTAATTTTTGTTAGCGCCAAACGTGTCCAGTCCTCCGTACAGTGGCGTGCACAGAGTTTTTAATCAGGGTAGACATTTATAGACGGTATAAACATTTTCCAGTCCTAAAAATTAAAAGTATTTCAAATAAATGCCAACTCTTCTTGTGCCACCAATATTCTAATAAATCTAACATCAATAGAAAAATAGAAAAGGAGGATAAAATAGCAACTGTAAAAATATCATTTTTCTGTTTGTGCATAATTAGATAAAGAATAGGAATTAAGATTCGTACAGCGCCCTTGAGGTGAGTTTTCACAAAAACGGCGCTATACAAGTAATCCAATTATTATTATTATTATTAGACAGTAGGAAAAACACCAAAATAATTGAAATCAAAAAATTTACAACAGGCGTGGTAATATTTTGCTAAGAATGGCTAAGCTGCTGGCTTTAGCCGATGTTGGTTGGGATTACCCGCCACATTAAATATCCAAATAACGACTTCATTCATATATATTACAAGCCAATTACTGAATACATAAAATTTTCAGATTTTTTTGACTGCACAATACATGAAAGAAAGCCAACAAAATATGACAATTTTTTCATTAGTAAAGTTGTACTAATTAATAGAGGTACCAACAGATGGCACTGATTGCTACATTTGTGATTTGTACCGAATTGTTCATTTTTTGTGAAGAATACAGACAAAATTTGAATATGACATGTGTGTCTAGAACTTTGCAAATATTTTTTAAAGTGTAGATTGATTTCTTCCTGTAAGTTTATAAATTTTAATATATTTTTTTATATGAGGCAGTTAAGGTAAACAGTGCCTATGTGCCTATATGGAATGTACGCCTCTGCCTCCGTTAATGGAATTTCATGCACAGTTCTTTCAATATCCCTATCAGTCTTTCCAGAGTGGAAGATACTCTCAGTATCGCCCTGGTGAAAGACCACCATTCAGAATTGAAACGTTACTTGAAATGGCTTTTAACCGTGTTTGGTGACCAGATCTGAATAGCCAGGTATTTCCCACCTTCCTCTTCCCCTTCTCCTTCCCCTCCCCAATACCTTCAGCCTCACAACATTCCCCAATTGGGGATGCCATAGTCTTACTGGCTCCAGACGGTTGGGAGCAGTTGGGACTCTTGTGCGGTACTCTATAAAAAAAAAAAAAAGTCTTTCCATCTCTCATAAACATACTTTCCAAATATAGTACAAACTCATCAACCGGCTCCAAGTATTCATCATTCACAACTATATTGCACACTGTTTTTACACTCTCTTTCAAACACCATGACTTTAGACATTCTTAATTTTTTTATCTTTTTTTATTTATGGAGTAAATACAGATACATACAGTAGTAATATCGAAACAATATAGAAATATTTGGAGAACTAGCCTGTATCCTAACTCCTAACCCATTTCTCACTGATTAATTAATTAAATTTTCCTCTGCTGATGATAAATACTATGAGTAAAGTGTGACAATGTACAGTTTTTCATCAATTAGCTTAAACAATGTCAGTCGAGGGAGGGGAGGGTGGATGGGAACATAGGAGTGGGATAAAGGTAAAAAGATGGTTTAAGTTAACTAGTTTGAGAGTGGTCGCATTATGGATTTTAATTTAATATCACGTGTAGTTGAGTTAAAAATATCAATATGGTAATAATTTAAGTTAAACGAGTGTGTAGATCTATAGATAAACGAGTTTTGTTTGGAATTGGTTTTACAATGAGGGATATAAAAAGTAAGTGACTGTCTGCTGTTGCGATTTGGGATATGAAATAGTAGGCGTTTGAGAAGATCAGGGCTATCAACTAGGTTGCGTGCGATTTTAAATAACATTACGGAATCAGCTATATTTCTTCGGCAGGTTAATGTCTGTAAATTAAAGAACTGTGTGGAGTCTTCATTGCTAACATGAGATCTAAAAGAGCGGAAGTTTAGGTACCTTAAAAATCTATTTTTGACGCTTTCAATTCTGTTTTTATGTAGTGCATAGCCTGGGTTCCATACCTGAGATGCATATTCCAAAATACTGCGAACATAAGAGAAGTAAAGTGTTTTGAAAGTGCTAATATCGTTGAACTGTTTACAGGCACGGATGACGAAACCTAGCATAGATGATGCTTTAGTTACTATACGGTCGATATGTTTATTAAAAGTCAATTTATTATCCAGTATGACTCCAAGGTCCTTACTTTCTGATTTGATAGATATCGGTTGACAATTAATTGAATAATCATGAGTAAATACGTTTTTATTTCTGGTAAAGCGCACGACGAAGCATTTAGATATATTAATTTCCAAAAAGTGGGCATTACAATAGACATTCAAACGATGCAGGTCATCCTGCATCTTATGACAATCCTCGATTGAATTTATAGATGAAAAGATTTTCATGTCATCTGCATATAGGATGGTTTGTGAGTTTAAAAAACAATTACTAACATCATTGATATAAATATTAAATAATAAGGGACCCAATAAGCTGCCTTGAGGGACTCCAGATGTAACAGTAACACTGTCGGATTTATATCCAGCCACCACTACTATTTGACTACGGTTTGAGATATAAGAAGAGAGCCAACGATAAAGATCGCCGTGAATACCTATTTTTAAAAGTTTGTTTAATAAGGTGGTGTGATCAACCTTGTCGAACGCTTTGCTGTAGTCGGTATAGATAGTATCCACTTGTATTCTGTTATCCAGGTTATCCTGGAGATACTCTGTGAAGGTTAAGAGATTTGAGGTTGTAGATTTACCACTAATGAAACCATGTTGATTCGCATTCAAGCTAGGCTTAAGAGCAGCATACATTTGATCATAAATAATTTTTTCAAAAATTTTGTTAAATACGCAAAGTTTTGAGATTGGCCTGTAATTTTTAATATCAGTTTTTTTACCATTCTTGAAGATGGGAGATACATATGCGGATTTCCAAGTAAGAGGAACAGTGCATTCGGTTAGGGAACGGTTAAAAATTAAAGATAAAGGTAAGGCTAAATTGTGCGCACATCTTTTTATGAGAATTGGGGGTATTTCATCAGGACCAGCGCCTTTGTGCATGTCAATTTCTTTAAGGTACTTTAATACCATTTCCTGTGTCACCTCAATACTACTTATACTAGATATGTGGTTCCCTTTGCCAATAGGATTGGGGGGAGGTATATCTTTGGTTGTACTGAAAACCGAACTGAAATATTCGGAAAATAAATTTGCAATATCTTTTCCGTTGTTGGCTTTCAGATCTCCTAAATACATGCATTTTGGAACACCTTGGGATTTATTGGACGATTTGACGTGGCTCCAGAAATTTTTTGGATTTAAGAAAATGTTATTTTCAATATTACTTAAGTAACGAGATTTATTTTCGTGACATAAGTCTTTATGCCGTTTACGAAGGAGAGAAAATGTGTCGTAGTCAGCTCGGTTTTTAAATCTCTTGTATTTACTAAAATATTTAAATTTTTCCTTGGTTACCTTGATAATAGCGGCATTGTACCATGGAGGATATTTTGAATCCCCCGTAAATTTATGAGGAATATGAAGATTTATAAGGAATTTTAAGAATTTATAGAAATGTTCAAGAGCTAGTTCTATTTGGTAGTTAGATAAAATGGATGCCCAGTCAGCTTGTTCTAGAGCGGAATTAATTGATTCATAGTCTCCACGGTTATAGAGAAAAACTTTTCTTTTTACGTTTGTCAGTGAAAGGGTTTCCTGAAATGGCACATTAATGGTCATAGCTTTATGTTAGCAATCAGCTAGCAATCACAATTCTGTTAGCAATCAGCACCAGATCAAAAACGCTTGCTACGATCATATCGAATTCTGTCAATCTATAAATGGCATTCCCACCTGTTCTGTAGGATCTGGAATGTCCTCTGCAGGTTGAACTTGTGGGGCAGGAATCCACTGGCCGATATGTTCCAGCCACCGACCTTCTTGATCAGGTCCTGAAGAGGGGTGCCCCCGAGGGTCTCAATGGTCTCATTGACATCGAGACACGCGTCAAAGTAAATGCGTGCTTTCTGCTCCGCTTTGGATTTCACTTTGTCAAGGTCGATTTTTTCTGCAACCAAAAGGTTAGGTTAAATTAGGTTTTTTTCTGCAACAAAAACGTTTAACAATTTATTGAAGAATTATATATAATTTTCCGTAAGTGGAAAAAATAAAAAATGTATATACTATTCAAATTTTATTGGAATAACTTTTGAAATTTAATTGCAACAATTTTTTAAATTATTAATAGATGCCCTATATAAATAAAAATCGGATAGACATATCCGTGACGCTATCGATATAGAAAGATATCAGCCAAAAATATATGGAAATGAATTGAAGATGATATGACAGTACTTAAAATGAAATATAACATCGATAAAAGTTACAGAAAACAATAAGGTGGCATTAGCTCAATCGGTTAGAGCGCTGGTTCCAGATAGACCAAGACATCTTGGGTTTGAGTCCCAGATGTGACCGTTACCTTTTTATTTTCGTATTTCATTTGAGATTTGTTGATATTATCTTCAATGATTAAATTTAAAAAATATATATTATTTATGCAACATTATCACTTTCCTCCCCTGTTACTACAATATATTAACCTTCTAGCTTCACAAGTTTAAGTTTAGGCTTACGGAATTAAATACTTAGTTTGTGTGAAAGCACTATAAAACAAGACATGTCATTACGTCACCCCGATCCCGATCCCGATACTTCTATATTTTGTACAGGATTAAACAAAACCCAAAACGGAAAAAGTCCTAAAACCCACCCGTCTAATCAATGTTCTTTCAACTGACCCAAAGCATTCCGGACAATCAGCTGGTTCTGAATCTGCAGCTTCTCGAAGATACCCCAGATGGACTTTCCCTCGGGGATGGGGTTGTTCTTGATCCAGCCCCCGCAGGCGAAGGCGTAGAAGTCGTCACAGGGATCCACCTTCCGGTCCAAAGACCTGGACATCTCGCTCGCTGTGTATACGCAAGTGTCCGTCAGGCACATCGACTGGAAGGTGTCATCTGAAATATTAAAAAAAAAAAAAATTATTATAGGAACATCGTAGAAATATATCAGACATAGTGGCAGACCTCGGAAAAAACAAGCATCTTGTTGTGGAAGCAACTATTAAACTCCCAGGGTTCTCTCTCCCTCGGAAGACGTACACCTCACTAAACCGCATCTGGTGCAGTCACAGCTGTTGTGCATATTGTGATGATCACGTCTTATTATCTGGGTTTGTGTGGTGAGGAATTAAACTCACATATTGCAAGTTGGGTACGATTATTACCGTCGCAATATTATAAGTATGAAGTTATGGTATGAAGAAGGACGAGACAACCATTCATTCGCTTATATAAGTCCATAAGACATGCTGTCGCTTTAATTCTCGATTGTCTCTTTCATACACATGGACATACATGGTTAAAGCACCACAGTATATGATTCGCAAATGGGGTCTAAAGGATTACGTACTGTGTGAATGTAGACATATTCAAACAGAAAACACTTTGAAGAATTTCCCCTTCACAAGTTTCTCTAAAGCACATCTGTGCTGAATCAAGAGACTCCCGATACCGTCGACTGGCTGAGAATAACTTCCAGCTCTCTTTCACTGTATGACAAAGAGCAGACTTTGAAGAATTACGTAAAAAAGTTGTTTATAGGTGAAGTTTGCAACAACTCGACCATACTACAGGTGGTTTGCACGTAGCAATGCATTTGTGTCACCAAACATCTAATTGCGCATTGTTCTGGGAGGTAATGATTCCACACAATACTCACTGCAGGTGGCTATAGCACTGTCGGGGGCCAGGCCAGGAGAGGCAGACAGGAGGGCTGTGAGGACCACCACGATGAGGAGCAGGGAGGCCACCAGCACGAGGAGGCACTTCTCCAGGTGACTGCGGGAGCCCCATACCGATATACCCTGCAAAAGAAAAAAATTTAAATCACTTAATAACTTATTAACACTATACTGTGGCTAATAACTGGGGATAATTGTGTTATTAAAGTGGCGTTATTTTCCCTTTTTGATTCAAAAGTAGTGGATATTTTTATGTTTTTTTGATAATTTAATTTTTAAAATAAAAAAAATTATATATATAACAGTACGCGGCATTTGCGACATGAAGTTAGCGGTGTTCCATTAATAATAAAACTAGCAGATTAAAATCTGCTGCCGCATGTTTTTGCTGCATTTTTTTCATCACACACCCCGCACTGGTAAAATAGAACAGTTTTGAACACACGTAAAAAAGACACAGAATGTTCATCGTGGTACGAATTGAATTGCAAACTCTTTTGTATATGAGGTGAAGTTACCATTTCTACTATTCGCGTCTACACGGCGATTAACATAGGACTCTAGGACATTAATACTGTAAGATGTATAAACTTATTGCAAGAAATCAACCTAAGCACGATGTTTGAGGTATGAATTTCAACATTGCGCGCTCCCCACCGACGCCCTACTATACCCATGTATCAAAAGCAGGAACAAAGTATGCAAAATGACGCGCATTCTACACAAAAATGTACATGTGTGCGCAATGCGTATTCAAGAGAAGACTCGTTTGTGTTAGTGTCGAAAAAGGCCATCCCTTTCGGCGCAAAGCACAAATGTAGCAATCAGTGCCATCTGTTGGTACCTCTATCAATTAGTACAACTTAACTAATGAAATAATTATCATATTATATTGGCTTTCTTTCATCAAATTATGCGGTCGAAAAAAATAATAAATTTTATATATAACAGTAATTGGCTTGTAATATGTAGAAATGAAGCGGTTTTGGATATTTGAGTTTTTGTTTAATGTCAATTTTAATTCGCTGTTTTTCCTTCTGCCTATCCTGATTAAAAACTCTGTGCACGTCACTGGCCTCCGGCAATTTACTATTTTGTCAGCTATTTTTATATGCAGTCGTCTTCACCCATTATTAGTCATTTTCCAATATAATGTGTAATTATTGAATTGCGCAAATATCCTATGATAATACACTAGTAAATAGATTTCGTAGGATGTTTGTACATAATATTTACATCGAAAATTACATTCGTACCAAAATATTACCAGAACGAAAACAACGAAAGCCAGTAAATAAATATTTATGTATTATAATTTCTTCAAAAAATTAGTATTCACTTTGTGGCATCATTATTAATAAATAAGATAAAGATAATATTTTAAATAAATCGGGGATATATAAATAATTTTTTTAATTATTAATTATTTTTATTGAGTTTTAAAAACCTCATTGTAATATGTATTTATTGAAGAAAATAATATTAACATAAAATAAATGAAACATGAAAACGGAAAAAAAAAAAATTTAAAAAAATATTTCAGTCGCATCTGGGACTCGAACCCGGGACCTCTGCCTATCCGGGGCAACCGCTTAACCAACTTAATGAGACCAGTTCAATTTATGTCATCTTCGTCGATACCATATCTCAAATTCAAGATTTGTCAGTATTATTCGTTTTCATGTTTCATTTAGACTATGTAAATATTATTTTCTTCAATGATTATATATAAATTAATTTGTAACAATTACAACTATTTTTACACAGGAAAGACTTTTAGAAATTTCAGTATTAGAGTTAAGGAACACCTAAGGTGTTTAAATAATAATAAATATTCTGAATTTGTAAATCATATTTTAGAAACCAATCACTATTTTGGTATAAATAATGGTTAAAAATTTTACATACAAATACAACCCGTTTACAATTAGACAAATTTGAAATTTTAGAAATAAGAAAAGCGTTAATAGCGAATTAAATTTAATAAATAATCAAATATGTTTTTTTAAATAGCTATCTCTTGAATTTATTTTCATATTAATATTAATAATAAAAATTATTTCTTTTTAAATTTCTTATATAAATATGTTATTCAATGATTTTTTATTAGCATTTTTGATTAATTACTTATCTACTTTAATAAATTTTTGTTTATGTTTATAATTTGTTTATTCTTACATTATTGTGTTCTAATTTCATAATCATTTATCTATACTTGACATTATTATTTTTTAGTATTCTATATATTCCTGATGAAGAAAGCATCGCTTTCGAAACATGTTGATATCTGTGTATATTAATAAAGTGGTGAATACAAAGTAATTTTTTTATTAATTTATTCATGTATTAGACTTTCGAAAAGCATCAACTAGCATCGTTGCCATTGTCAAGTAATGTATATCCGCAATGAACTTATACTACATTTCAATTAAACTCATCCTTCAAGTACCGTTCTGCACAGACTTAACTGAAATTTTGGAAAATATTTCAAGTTGGGACTCAGTTGAAAAATTCATAATTAAAAAAAAGAAAATCTATTAGTTTCATAAAATTAAATAAAAAATATTTGCATATGCGGAAATACAAAATAATGTACATAATTTTTAACTTTCTTTATTTTTATGAATCTAAAAGTGTTTTTCTTTTTTTTTTAATTGAGAGTTTTTCAACTGAGTCTCGCTCTTCCCAACGAAATTCTCGATCAATTTAGGATATCGATTTTTGTCGATTAAGTTCCGCTCAACAAAGTTAGTTACAAAAAGTGTCAACAGAGTGAACAAATGTCACCGACATGTCAAATGTCATAATTAGTTCGCGATCTATTTTACGCGATTCAAATATTGAATGACAAAGATTTATTTCCGTTTTAGAATGTATTTACCAGAGTGTTGTTATGCATTTAAACAGTCAATTTCGGCTCAACAGTTTCTCAGTAGGGTTGGGAAGAACGGCCGTTAGTACGTTACTTTTTGCTAAAGTTTCGCGTTATGAGAGTGATAATAATGTAATATTCATTCTCAATATCAAGTATCTGAATTATAAAGTTTTTAAAAGACCCTGCGGGCATTACAATAGATAATGAGTATGGCCTGGATAGGTAGTACCACTTTCGATTGAATTATTCGATGGAGTTCAAGAGACAAATAATAATTATCATCATTTGGACCCCCATCGTCATTAATCAGTCGGAAAGCCTTGAAAAACCATAGAGATATTATAAAATAGAGTAGTCAGCCCATACAGACGGAGACGAAACCGTGTTCTATATGGTTCGGGGGAGGTATATGGTGCGAAGGGGCGAACCTCGCATTCGACAGTCGAACCTCTAGTAATACAAAGCGACAGTTCTTGACTTTTGTCAACTTCAAATTTTAGGCAAAGGACTTATTTCTGGAGATGTGAAAATTACGTGTTTGCTATAACATAAATTTTTACGCGAAATTCGTAATTTTAATGCGAAAAACACGAATTTCACCATTTTCACGCGATTAACGCGAAATTCACAATTTTAGCGGAATAACCGCGAATTTTTGTATTTTTCACGCGATATTCTGGTATTTTAAAATAATAAAGTAATATTGTATGATATAAATATTTATTTGTCTATCGTCATGAAATGGAACGCAGCTAAGATCATGTTGAAAACACCGCGTATAAAAAATTAAAAGCCAAAAAAATTGTACCACTTTTAACGCAAAATAACAATAAGGAAACATACAACCACTTTTTTAAACAAATAACCCCTTTTTTCCCAAAAATAACGGGAACTTCTCCAAAAATAACGCGAATTTCACCAAAATAGCGCGAATTTTTTAGGTCCCTACTTATTCCCGTTTAATTAGCAATCATTTAATGAAACTCAAACATACTTTTCTCGGCGAAGTCACTTCGTCGCCTTTGCCAAAGTTTATGAGATTGTTTTTGCCTCGGTTTTAGTGGTAAACTAGCATTTTAGTACCGACTCGTTCGGCTAGCAATATGTCATGCGTCGACAGCCACTTGTAAGCGACTTTGGCAAATTTAGGACTTATTGGAAAATGGTATCTCGAATAAAAAATTCCCATACAGCTCGAATAGAAGAGACCAGAAGGCCTGCTCTATACCCGCAGTAACTGCTTATATTCGGTTCATCGTGTTTACTGTTTACTTTAGGGTCGATGTTTGTGAACTTGACTCGTATTCGAAGGACTGCGGCAGCTATTCTCGACTTTTTATTGGCGAGGTTATACGTTTCTTATTTCCTTTTTGTTAAGTGAATACTGCCAACTACTAACTGCTCCCAAGCAAATACTATATTACTGAGGGTAAATATTTCCAGTTGGGACTCTGATGAATCTGAAAGTATTATTCTTTTTTTTTTAAATATTTACCTAAGCTCTTCCCAACGAAATTCTCGACCAAATTTACGATTCAATTTAGGGTATCATTTTTTTGTGGGTTAAGTTCCGCTCAGCTAGGCTAGTTACAAAAAGTGTCAACAGGATGGACAAATCTCACCGAAATTTCAAATGTCATTATTAGTTCGCGATCTATTTTACGCGATTCAAATATTGAATGATAAATTATTTCCGTTTTAGAATGTCAAAACATATATTTTGGATCTTTTAAATAAAACTGGAGAGAACCTGACTTATTTTATTTATTATAAGCTACGTTTTGTCATGTTTTTCACGAAAGAGAAACATCAAATGTCAAATTTACGTCTATGAAAGTAGGGGGGGCACTGTTTTGTTTTCTACGAAAGTGGGCGGGCACCTCAATAGATAATTTAGGATAAAAAATGCTTGGAAATAGGCATACAGAGCGAATTCTCAACAAAACACTTGGCTGATCGGAGCCTCAGATTGATCATTCGAAAAATTGGGAAGAACGGCTGTAAGCCTCGGTCACACAGAGCGATTACTTCTAGCTGCTAGTAGATAGTCACACGAAGCTACTTGAATGTGAGCAGGAAGTAGAGTTAACTGTCGAACTCGCACGAATCTCCTTCTGTGCTTTTGAAATGATCGATTCGTTTGAATAGCGCCGAGCTAAGTAAACACTCGCAAAAAGAGGAAATGAGATGAAGATGAGAAAGAGGAGATGCGCAACTGGATTAGTCGAAGAGAAAAAAAAAAACAAACATAAAAATAGGAAATAACGCAACGTAAACACTAATCAAAACCACTGACGTCCAAATGAATAGTTTTGCCTTATCGTACCATTTCGACGGCTGGAGGCAAAGGTCACGTGACACCCATTTCGGCACCAGCCTAGTTCACTACCGTCCACGTTTGTGTGGCGTGATTTTGACAGCGGTAAGCAAATTTTAAAACATTTATAAAAGAGTCAAACTAAATACTCGATTTTACTTAAATTGGCGGCACGAATAGCTCGCCCCTTACCCCTTATTTTGGTTTCTTCCCTTGCGTGTTAGGGCATCTCCATTTATTATTCGCTCTATGGAAAAGGGTGAATTGATTGAATGAAAAATAGAAGATTCACCTTCTTTGGAACCATGTCCTCTGCTGTCTTGAGGGTGGGGACATTATCAAATAGATTCGCTCTGGAAGACGTTGACTCGAGCACATGACGCGGATGAGACATCTTCAAAGACTTTTCCACATCCAACGATAGTAAAAAATACTTCACAACTTCAAACTGTCGTCACAAAATAAACAGAGCACGGTTTTACATTACCGCATTTTCCAAATGTATC
Organism: Halesus radiatus; assembly: GCA_022606495.2. Classification (NCBI taxonomy): domain Eukaryota; kingdom Metazoa; phylum Arthropoda; class Insecta; order Trichoptera; family Limnephilidae; genus Halesus; species Halesus radiatus. Next base: position 99,566 of record JAHDVE020011909.1, read on the forward strand.
CGGAACGAATTAAGGGCCCTCCAAACTAACAACCGAATTAATAATATGAAATATATCCACCAGAACCGCGCAGTGTGGAACAGTACAGTACAGACACGACAACATTAGTTGCTTACATTATCTAACACAGAGTTTAACGGTCACGCTATGTTTTCTCATAGATTTTAGAATTTTTATTCATTTATTGCATTATGTTCCTCTAGTAATATTTTAACATAATTACGAAAATTTAGTTAAAATATTTTATCAAACTTACAAAGAAAATGACCTAATTTATAATCCATATATAAAAGCATGTACAATGTGTGTGATCTTAGAACGGGGTACCCAAGTAAGTTTACATTTTTTGCGACTTTGTAAAACATTATGAAATAAACAAAATGAATAAATAAACACATTCATATTAAGGCGTACGTAGGAGTAACGTATCCGCACATGCACGGCCCAGCGTTTATCGGCTAGAATATTTTGAAGTGCTGGTGGCTGCTTGTGACGTCTGCGCCTGCGCAGTTAGTACGAACACATACCGTTAGCACCGCTGCCTTCGTCAGTTGGCCTCATTGGACGCAGATATTGCAAAAACCGAGAAGATGAATAACGATAAATTGATTGTATTGGTCAGAGAATTTAGGTTATAAAATAATAATAAATATGGGAATAGGATTAGAAAATCCTCAAACACGTTGCGGCGGCCGCCAACGCTCAGTTGACAGCCGTACTCGCGTCTGTGCTGTGCTGCATGGCATAATATGAATACTCGTGTCTGTGCTGTGCCTGTACTGTACTGTAAAAATGAAAATCGATAGAAAAATGTAAATATTTACGTAAAAGATCAGCATTGATGAAAAATAGACGCATCCAAGTTTGCTAACGTCGGAAATACTGCGAATGATTTATCTGTAGATACTATACGGATAACTAGGAAAATGTATAAGGTTTCCTGTGAAAAAGTTGTTAGACTGTAAGCTTTTAAATTCTATATGAAATAGGTGTTATAAAAATTATCCAAAAAGGCGAAGCTAGCAGTGCAGTCCCGTTGTATGGCAGAGAGGCGTGGAACTGGCAGAGGAAGGATGAAAGTACACTGAATGATGTAGAAATGAGATCCCTGAGACGAATGTGTGGTAAAACCATGTATGATCGTGTAAAAAAAGGTGAGGTTCATAAATAATGTAAGGCTGATGTAAGCGTAATGAGTAAGATTAAGAAAGGGACGCTTAGATGGTTTGTGCGTGAAGCGCGCATTAACGAAGATAGGCGTGCAAGAATATGACGCGAATGTGAATGGAAGAAGCCGGGGAGAGAATAACAGAAAATAACGTATTCTACGATAAATGAATATGAATGAAGCGTGAAGTGTATACCAAGATCGAGTTGTTTGACAGTTCGCCCTACCTGCCTACCTGTTAGTCAGTCGTCACTGATTGGCAAACTGCACTTTTGCAGACATTTTAGTATGAACTTCAGAATTTAAAAAATTACAGTTCGAAGATTTTTGTCACTAGAAACCTTCTACATTTTCCTCACTACCCATATAGAATTTACAGATAAATCAATTGCAGTTTTGTTTGAGTTAGCATACTACAAAATGATGTTCGTAGCCATTTTTAGTACTGACCCTTAAGGTGCATAAATACTTACATGATCACTTAAGATTGAATCTTAAAATCTATAAAACATTCATAAGAATTTGCTAATTAAGTTGGAGGACCGTTAATACAAGCACATTAAAAAAGGTTTTACGTATTAAAGACAGTTAAACAATAAAACCGAACGTTTTTGTTTTCCGAGCAATCTGACTCGAATCCAATGGAAGACTGATGTCGGAAACGAAGTCAGAAGAAGCGGTACTCGGTGTTTTTCTCCTGTTTAAAGTTGGATTAGAAATGTAAATATTGAGATTATCCGTTCACGAGGTCTGCAGCGAGCAATAATAATTACTGGCTGACGTGTACCCGGCCTTGCTCGGGGTTATCAATGGTTTGGAGTTCCTATTCCTATTCCTATTCCTATTCCTATTCCTATTCCTATTCCTATTCCTATTCCTATTCCTATTCCTATTCCTATTCCTATTCCTATTCCTATTCCTATTCCTATTCCTAATCCTATTCCTATTCCTATTCCTATTCCTATTCCTATTCCTATTCCTATTCCTATTCCTATTCCTATTCCTATTCCTATTCCTATTCCTATTCCTATTCCTATTCCTATTCCTATTCCTATTCCTATTCCTATTCCTATTCCTATTCCTATTCCTATTCATATTCCTATTCCTATTCTATTCTATTTCTATTCTATTCCTGCTCTCTACTCACAATACTCATAACTACTGCTCCTGCCCCTGCCCCTGCGCCTGCGCCTGCGCCTGTCCCTGCGCCTGCGCCTGCCCTGCCCCTCCCCCTGCCCCGCCCCTACCCCTTCCGCTACCCCTACCTCTACCCCTACCCCTACAGCTACCTACCCCTACCCCTACCCCTACCCCTACACCTACCCCTACGCCTACCCCTACCATTACTCCTACTCCTACCCCTACTCTTACCCCTACTCCTACCCCTAGTCTTACCCCTACATCTGCCTGTACAGCTGAGTGTAGAAGCTACTCCTACCCATTTCACCACACCATTCAACACAATTTCATATCTTGTAAATTAAATCCTCAGCACGGGAAATTCCAATGAGGATATCATTATTTTTTATTTTTTATAAAAAAGAAGTTAATAAAACATTATTATTATTATTATTATTCACTCCAATATACATATTGTTTGAAACTTGGATGGTAGAAAAAAAAAACAAAACAGCATCGGGGATTTCGAACTCGTAACACCGACCTCAAAATTTGTACACTTTGCAACTGAGTTCGAATGTTCCATTTTTGTTCCCAGTACGTTTCGTCTTTTTTAAATATAAATTTAACATTTTGCTTCCGCCAGTGACCTCGGAGGATAAGTTGAAGTATATTCATTGTTGCTGTTAAAAAAAACTACATTTTACTGTATTTGATTAGACCGTAACATGCGTAATGTTACGACAATGCGTAATAATGAAACAAACAAACACACATATGTACTCAAAATGTATATATTAAATATAATACAGAACGAGTAGGTACATACTATATTATGTGTCTGGAAATGATCGCGAGGAGTGCCAAACGTGTGGTTTTAGAAGCAATTTATATTATTTTGTATGAATCGCATAACAGTTCCAATAGCTCCCAACTGTCCGCAGCCAGTGGATCTATGGGATCCCCAATTTGGTTATCTTGTGAGGCTAATGTGTAGGCTACACATAGCCAGTAGTAATGACAGTGATAAGTGGCAACTAAATCGTTTAGTTAATTTTGAGTCATTGTCCGCGTGTGGACACTGGATAATCCAATTATTCTAACGAAATCACACACTCCTTACGCAGATAATGCTGAAATTCCCGCAACACCAGCATTTGCTCTTATTGACATTGATTGGGACACTCATAATTCACTTCAATGCAACGATTACCCTCGTTTTATGAAGGCAAAACGTCGCGTAACGTTAATATCCGAGTAAAAAAAGCACTTAGGATGTCTCAATAATAAAGGGTTCTCGGAATTTTCCAACCACCTCTTAGAAACAGACCACACTTTTAATAATAATACAGACATTAGTTTACTGCATACAAATGGAATGGGTATTGTACTAGATAATTTAGAAACATTAGAGATAAGAAAAGCCAAAAACACCGATCAGCCAAGTGTTTTGTTGAGCATTCGCTGTGTTTGCCTGTTTTCAAGATTTTTTTTATCGTTGAACTTCCTAAGTTGATCTATGAAAGTGCCCGCCCATAATAAAATAGTACCCGCCCACTTTTAAGACAATAAAATGACAACAAAGTAATAACATTCAATGTAAAATTAACGTAGATGAGTTAATATTGTATGTATTATGAATACACATCATTTTTTAAAAACTAATACATAAACCAACATTTTATACTTAACAAACGCGTGCGTTCAAAATATGACGAAAGTAAAGTGTTACCTTGACTTTTGGTTATGCCGCGAAAGCACATTGTTCGTTTCGTACATATCGTCTGTGAAAAAACAAGACAAAACGTAGCTTATAATAAATAAAATAAGTTAGTTTCTCTTCAGTTTTATTTAAAACGTGTAAAAAAGATGTGGTGAGATTCTAAAACGGAGATAAATGTTTGTCATTCAATATTTGAATCGCGTAAAATAGATCGCTAACTAATAATGACATTTGACATTTCTGTGACATTTGTTCGCCCTGTTGACACTTCTTATAACTAGTCATCTGTTGAGCGGAACATAATCCACAAAAATCGATATCCTAAATTGATCGTAAATTTGATCTAGAATTTCGTTGGAAAGAGAGTATTAGTGCATTTGAACAGTGTGAATACAAAATTTCGGCTTAACAGTTGCTCAATAGGGTTGGAAGAATGGCTGTAATAGTAGACTCATTAATACTCAAATCAATTTAAACCCGAAAAGGCCAAAATTAAACATGAAACCGAAAAGACACAGAAAAGAAGAAGATAACGGTAACAACTGGAACTCGAACCCAGGACCTCATGGTCTATCCGGGACTTTGCGCTCTAAGCCACATAGCTACCCCAATCCGCTCCGACATTTATATCAGTATCATACTTCGATTTCTAATAGCTGACAATATCACCTTCAATTAATTTCCATATATTTTGGGTGCTACCTTTTTATCATGACAAGATTCTACCCGAAATTATTTTTAAACTTTAGACAGTTTCTCGGATATAACTATCGAATTTTTATTTATATGGGACATCTGCTTACTTTGCTAACTGGTAACTTCTGTGTCTTTCCGGTTGTATTTCATTTTGAGAGTTGTTAGTATTATTTTCAATGATAAAAAATAGATAGCTATGAGGTTTATAAGCTTCAATAAGTTATTCCAAAGTTGAAGGTTAACTTATGATTTACTATTTTTTTTAATAAAAAAAATAAAATAAAAGCATCAGTAGAACCGTGGTACTTTGTTAAAATGCTCTCGTGAAAAATAATCCGTTTGTAACATTTGAGGTTTTCTTCACAAGGTCTTCAATTACATTGTAAATAAGAAAATAAAAAAAATGTGTCTACCCAACTGCAGGGCGTTCTATGCTCCGTTCCCGAAAATGTCACCATCCTTGAATAACCGTAATAACCAATATAACTATTACTTGTGAGTTAAATAAGCAAATAATACGAAGGGCCTGAACCGTGCGCCCGTCTGATCGAAGCAGAAAACCAACTACGTGACGATAATGCCTTGAGCCTTCAATGGAAAAGTATAATAACATAATATTATTAGTTATTCGTAATCGTGATGGTAATAAACTCATTATTATTAAACACTGATTGTTTTTTACATGGAGATTAGTAAATTAATTCCATATCACTCACCTTAATTAGTAAAGTCCACTTATTTTACAATTTGAGATTTTAATGACACCTTTTAGGTTTTTTTTTTAAATACATTTTACTACGAAAACCACGAAACAAAATATTGAAATAAAGAAAGAACAGTGATAAAAAATTTAGAATAGTCAAAAAGTTAATAGAATTGAAGAAGATGTAAGAAAAGATTAAAAAGGTTTAAAAAATGTTTAAAAAGTTGGGAAAGGCTAGGAAAAGATAAGTAAGGTTAAGAAAAGTTATGAATAGTTAAGAAAAGTTGGGAAGGTTTAGGAAAAGTTAAGTAAGGTTAAGAAAAGTTAGGAAATTTTAAGAAAAGTTGGGAAGGATTAGGAAAGGTTAAGAAAGGTTAGGAAAAGTTTTTAAAAATTATAAGGTTTAAAAAATTTAAATGTTAAGAAATGTGAAAAAACTGAGAAAAGAACAAATAGCTAATCTAACCAGACCACACCTAAACTAAGCTAACCTCTTCTTTTATCATGTTCTATTTTGTCACTATTCTGTTTTATCCGGTTAAAATCACATATCTGTATTATAATAATGATGGCTTAATAAACTAACGGATGAAAAAGTGAGAAAAGAGCACCAAAAAATAACACAAATAGCTAATCTAACCTGACCAAACCTATTATTGTATCGTTTTCTATTTTGTCACTATTCTGTTTTATCCGGTTAAAATCACATATCTGTATTATAATAATGATTAATGATGGTTTAACAAACTAACGGATGATGTCGGCATTGACAGACAGAGGCGAGCACTGAGCAAAAAATCAAACGTGCTAAGTAGAAGATTTGGGCTCTGCAGTTCACAGGTGAAAAGGAAGCTCTTCTTAGCTTTCTGTATCACCTGGCATACGTGCGAGCTCTAGGCCAGCTTCAAAAAGAGAACCATGGAGAGGCTTCGGGTGCAACACGATACCGTATGATGTTCGGAGTTTCGAAGCACTGCCGTGCCTCCTCTATGTTCGCGAAAGGGCGAGTTCCCGGATATGCAGCCTTAATAAGAACCAGGGTGGCAAGAATGAGGGATAGGATTATCAACTCCAAAAATGTCCTCGTCATGGAATCCCGTCAGACCTCAGGACGGATTACTGATAGAATACGAATCACAAAAAATCTATCGAGTAAAGGAAAAAAAAATATGAAAAGAAAGGAAATGAAATTGATAGCAATCAAAAAATGTTAATCGTTTGAAAAAATATTTATGTCAGGGTAGCATAGCTGAATTTTCGTTTTATTATTCCCCGTACATAACCAAAGCTAAAAATATTAAATATCTTGGGATCTTAATTGATGATAATCTCGGCGGGGATTTACACATTAACGGCATTTCAAAACAGCTAATAAAGCTCATCTACTTCTTCAAAAAATTACGAAATATCTGTCAAATATATTGTCAACCAAGGATCTAAATAGGGTACATTATGCTTTATGTCACTCTCATTTGGAATATGGAGTTGTGGGATGGGGCTCGGCTGCATCAAATTACATAAAACCACTAAATACAACTCAGGAATGCATCATCAAGACCATTTTAAAGGTCCCCATAAGGACGACTACTACGGAAATTTTTAACATTCTGACTTTCCAAGCATGCAAAAAATCTTTGCCAAAAATGTTCTAGTTCATATTAAAAAGGACAAAATGGCTATCACTCCTCATAATCATAATACCAGAGCAAAGCAACTAGACAAGCTAAATGTACCTATGTGTAATACTACTTTTGTACAAAGAACCTCTGCATTTTTAGCTGTAAAATTATATAACAAACTCCCACTTATTTAATCAATAATTGCATTAAGTCCAGCTAAACTTTGCTTAAGGAATTAACAGAAGAAGAACGGACCAGTATTTTAAAATAACTGATAATAATTTTGAGAAATTACTGGAAATATCCTACCAAGACCTTGAAGTCGAAATATAGAAGTTGCTAAAACCCCTTTATTCAAAACCTAGTTCACCTCAACACAGGATCTCCTAGTGAGAAGGACTATGAAAAAAATCCTTTAATATATATATTTTAATTTACGATTCATAAACCCTGATCTTTAAACCAATCTTAGAATTCTTAACACTTTACAAAAAATATTATAACATTATCGCACCGTAACTATTTTATTTTATATGAAAACTACTATTAAATGTCTCTCCTGTAAAGTTGCCAGAATGGACTTTAATGGATGTTTACTTATTAAGGTGACAATATTATTATAAGTCGACAATGCATCTTCCAATTTCCAGGGTTACCACCACGCGTAAAAAAAACCTTGTTTCTCAGCCTCCCAGCTTTTGGTTATTTATGATGACTGATCGAATAACCCTATATTAAATTTGACAAACCCCTGACGGGCCGAGAATCGACGGTGAACGGTGACCGTTCAAATGTCAAAAGTAATAGTTAACGCCCTCCTTACCAACGGTAAAATTCACGTAAAAGTATTGGGCAAAATTTAATCTATAAATCATACGTAAATAAATGCACAATGTAAAAATAAAATCATAATTAAATAATAGTTACAATGAAATTGGAAATTTAAAAGAAAAACGTAAATCTACTGGATTTATGAAAAACAATTATGGAACATCTTTTAGCCATTGTGATATTTTTTTAAAAATAATTACCCCCGAGATGGCGAAGACTCCTATGATGAAATTGAACAAACCATAAACATGTCTTCATTAGAAAAGGGTGGGAAAGAGTTTGATCTCATTTGCATTTTCAAAATAATTCATTGTATTATTGACTCACCTTCTTTGTTGCAACTCATCCAGTTCAACATTCCTTTTTTTTTATTTTTTATATGAATACCTCACAAGAGTCCCAACTGCTCCCAACCGTCTGGAGCCAGTGAGACTATGGCATTCCCAATTGGGGAATGTTGTGAGGCTGAAGGTATTGGGGAGGGGAAGGAGAAGGGGGAGAGGAAGGTTGGGAATACCTGGCTATTCAGATCTGGTCACCAAACACGGCTAAAAGCCATTTCAAGCAACGTTTCAATTCTGAATGGTGGTCTTTCACCAGGGCGATACTGAGAGTATCTTCCACTCTGGAACGTGCGCAAATATACTCTATATTATTTTTAAATGAATTAATTGTGAAACAACACAAATTAATTAAATAAAATTTACTTGCGCACGCCGGGATTTGAACCCGCGACCTTCGGATTCGTAGTCGAGAGCCTTACCCCTCGACCATGGAGGCCTTGCCGTAGACTCAGCAACAATAAATTGCTTTTCCTCAATCAACACTACTAATTTTGGGTACCATTTTCCGCTGTCCACAGTGTCAAGACTTGTTAACTCAAGCCAGGGCCTTAAAAATTTTGGTACCAGTCTAAATAATTTGTTCAGGCTTTGACATGAATTTTCTCTTAAATGTAATAATAATAATATATAATTAAGTTTAAGTTGAAGTTTCGCATAACCCGCCTCACTAGGCTAGCCTGTGTTGAGGCAGACATTTTGCATATTATTTTATAATACCTATGAATATACACTTATAATATATCATATTCCGTAAATGACTTCGAATTTTGGCGAGCGCACCGGTAAATGTCCTATCATCACTTTTAATACAATTCTTTACATTTGTTTAAATTTTTTTTTGTGAATCATATTTTTGATGCCAACTGGAAGAATGTTGAAAATTCTTGTCGCAAAGTACCTAAAATTCCGTTGCCCAAAATCAGTAAGAGTTACAGGAATTTGGAGTAAATCCTTGTTAGTATTTCTAGTAATGCGAGTGTTTAGTCTTTTTTCATAGTATGTATGTTTGTTTGTATAAAGATGAGCGAGGAATGTTTTAGCTTAAATCTGCCGAACGTCAAATACTCACATTATATTAAACATTGAGTTAGAGTCTGTAATTAGAGGAGCTTGAGGATTATTTTTATAGTCGTTCTCTTTGCCTATATTATTGGGTTTAGTGCAGATGAAGTACCACCTCCCCATGCTATGATACCATACTCAATTGTATATGTATATTTTTGTCTTGTTTTTGTCATTGCTTCATTCATGTATTATGTATGTGGTGTTCTTTTTTTCTGTAGATCTTGTTTATCTCATTTCGTGTTATGTATTCTGTGTATTGGACAATGGTCCGTTAATAATAAATACAAATTTCTAGGCATTATCCATTCGGTGACGTCGTCAGTAGCTGGAACTGTCAGTGGTAGATTGACAATACAAGGTAACTCACTTCAAATAAATATAGCGATGATCTACAGTTGATGGTCACATAACTGCAGATATAATGGTGTAAGCCAGTGTTTCTCCACCTTATTTGTGTCATTGCCCATTCCCACACTCCAAAAATCGCAAGGGGAAAAGAGCCGCAGGCGAAAAAAAATATTTCTTCAGAGACAAATATCGTTAAAGTGAAAGTAGAATGTTTACAAAAGAAGCTCACCGCGCATTTCATTTATTGCGCATAATTTAATAAAATCAGTTTAATACAATGTAATTTAATATTTTGCAAATGAAACCCTCAGCACGGGAAATTCCAGTGAGGATATCATTATTTAAAAAATAACACAATAACTTTGTTTACATCACTTTTATTTGGTATATACTTTTGCCGACCGGGTTTCGCCACTACAGTAGCTTCTTCAGGGCAGTATAATACTAAACCATGAACTAAGATACACATGTGTTATAGATTGATAAAAACAGGCGAGTGAAGGGCCAAGGGTGGGAGGGGAGCAAGTACCGGACCGGGAATGGCATGTACTTTGTTCAGTGGGAATATTTTAAGGATTGGGCTTTTATTTAAATTTATTTGATTATTAATGAGTCTACTATTAGTGTTTTTGGCTTTCCTTATTTCTAAAGATTCTAAGGAAAATGTTAATAAATAACGACTTACGCTTTGTCCTCAAAACATTCCAATGAGGTTTCTAATATTTTTTTATGAAATGTATTATATTGAAAGAGGTTATTATAATAAGAGTGAAATTATTTTTTTCGATATCTCTAAAAATGACCAAGTTATGAGCCTTCAAAGTGAACATGGGAAAACGTACGAGGTGTGTTCAAAAGAAAAGGTGAATTTTAAATTTTCGTGGGCTGTGTACATTCGATTACCGATTTTTTGTTATGTTGGTACACACATGTTTATCATATGTTAGCATTATCAGCCATTTTGGATCAGTGGTTTATTTTTGACAACTGGAAAACCTCAGTGCGCCCCCTCGTTGAGAAACACCGATGTAAGTAACAAAAGAGTGCACTTAACGGCTAATTATGAACTACTGCAGATGCTGTGCAATTTGTACATTCTATATCATTCTACTCGTGGTGTGGATCTCGATTTTATTTCATCACATTTTCAAAGTAAGATAAAGTAAGATTATTTTTTTTTGATAATAACAATTAATCATTTAGTCATAAATAATTGCTAAAGTTACCTCAAAAATCATGAAAAATCATCATCTTTTATAGCCTAAATTTTATCATCAAAATAAATAAAATAGCTCTAAAGGACTGACGTCAGAATGAATAGACTTGCCTTAATGTACCATTTCGACAGTTGGAGGCAAAGGTCGCGTGACACCCATTTTGGGACCAGCCTTCAATTTACTGCTGTTCACGTGTATTTCGCGTGATTTCGACTGTGGTAAGCAAATTATAAAACATTTATAAAAGAGTCAAACTGCATACTTAAAAACAAAATATTCGATTTTTAACATTTTTACTTAAATTTGCGGTACGCCTAGCTCGCTCCTCTCCTCCTAATTACAATTTCTTCCCCTAGCATGTTTGGGCATCTCTATGTATTATTCGATCTGTGCTCTCAAGCGTGGGTACTAGGTATTTACAATACATTTCAAATAAATAAAAAGATCATTGTGTTTGATTGGGTATTTTTCCTTTCAGTCCAAAATAATAAAAAAAAAACAAAAACAAATACAAAACAGGCCCCGAGGCATCACACGCGCATTATTTATTGTCTTCACATAGAGATCATATTTTGTGTTCACATTGCAAATTGGAATTTGCAATATTGGAATGCATGTAATAAATATACATATTAAGTTAAATAAATAAAAATAAATATATTTGCAGTATTTTTCTAATTTTAGGCCTCAGGGAGTTAATTTTTATTAGTATAAAGCATTTATTTTATTTAGAAAAAAAATCATTCACAGTGTGACACGAATAAATTTACATATTTAAAAATGAATGTTTGTCAGTGTGTCCGAAATTTTTCGAAAACCGGTTTCGCTGAAAATAGCACAGTTTTTCTTATTGGTTCCGGCAAGGTTTAGAGAGCAGTTTGAATGAAATCCAATATGCAAAACTGTTGTTATAACGTTTTAAAAATAGTATGAAAAACATTGAACCCGCCATGTTGTATTGAGGTTAGCCCATAAATATGACACTCTGGTTAACCACAGATTACATTTTCAAAAGAAGGTTTGTTTGGGTAGAATATTTTCAAAATGGAAAACACGTACCTACTCAAGAACTTTTTTTTTAGACATATTTTGAAAAAATAAAATTTTGAAATGAAATTAAATTTTCAAGTTGTTCCTTTGTTTAGAGATAGTAATAGTCGTGACAGGGCATTACTTTCACTGTCAAATCAATTGTGGCACCCAAACGACAAGCAAGAATTCACAACTTCATAACTTTATTAAAAAAAAATTAAATAATCCCGAGCAAGGCCGGTTACATATCAGCTAGTTTCAAATAAAAATAAATAAGAAATATAATTACAAGCATGAAGAATTTTTCTTCTATTTTTAATGGTTTTCTTTACACGTGGATCATACGTAATTGAATTTCATAAATGTAATTGTGATCTATGTACTAATTTTCTTTAATATTCAATGACATTATTCATATTCATACAAATGCTGTTTCTTTTTTAACATAAATATACATGTATGCATATTTTAAGAATTTATACCGGTTATGATATTTTCATTCCTGGGATGAATATATTGAATGCCTGAATTAAATAAGACTCGAAGTTCGAAAAATCTAAATTTAAATAAAATATGTAGAAATGATCCATATGCCGTCGCCAATACCCCAAATAAAGACTTGATTGCCACAAAAATTATTTATGACTATACGTGATGTAGCAAAAACTAACAAGTGTGTTATCCCATAAAAAGCACTAACGGCCGTTCTACCCAACCTTACTGATCAAGGCCCGAGCCGAAATTTTGCCTCAACACTGTTAAAACGCACAAATACGCTCTTCCCAACGAAATTCTCGATTAAATTTGCAATAAATTTAGGATATCGTTTTTTGTGGATTAAAGTTCTCCTCAGCAGAAAACTAGTTATAAAAAGTGTCAACAGGGTGAACAAACTTCACCGAAATGTCAAATGTCATTATTAGTTTACGATCATCTTTACGCGATTCAATTATTGAATGACAAATATGCATTTCCGCTTTAGAAAGTCAAAACATGTTTATAATGTATATTTCAAATAGAGCTGAAGAGAATCCAACTTATTTTATTAATTATGAGCTACGTTTTGTCTTTTTTTTCACCCATCGAAAAACGTTAAATGCCAAATGTACGAAACGTACATTGTGATTCGCGGCATTATCAAAAGTCAAGTTAACACTTTATTTTCAACATATTCTTTATACACGCGTTTGTGAAGTATAAAATGTTAATTTATTTTTTAGTTTTTTTATAACACATGTTACGTATTTATAATAATACAATATTAACTAATCTATGTTAATTTTACATCGATTTTTTTTTTATTTTGATGTCACTCTATTGTCTTAAAAGTGGACGGCTACTATTTTATCGTATTTAAAAGCAGACGGATACTATTTTATAGTGGGCAAGCACCTCCATAGACAATTTAGAGTAAAAAATGCTTGAAAACAGGCAAATAATACTTAACAAAGCAAGAATGCATCAGAAACAAGAATGGCCGTAAGTGCCACTAGACATTAGTTTTGTTTAATAATAAAATTACCACAGTACCAATGGCTAAATGACCGAGTTGACTACACACAATCCTTTTTATCGACTTCTCACGAGGCACTTAGTTCCCTTTTTTGTGAAATGAGTCGAGGCACTTAACACCTTCTGTGAATTCGAAACAAATTTAGCTATATATTTAATTCCGTGGTATATTCATAAATAAATAAATTCTTCAATTTCTGTAACACCTTACGTAAAAAAAATAATAAAAATACGTTTCCTAACAATTTGTGTTTTTATTCATTTTTTTTGTTTGTTTTGCACTTAGTGCTTTATTTATTTCAGGTATTCAATTATTGTTTCTGCAACGTGCAAAAAAATGTAATACGATGAGAATGAAGTTGTTTTCCCTTGACTGTTTAACACGTGCTGCAGTTGTATACGCATAAATAAGAGAAATAAAGGGAGATATGGCACGAACGCGTGCCGACTGTCGTCGAGCTACTACCATTTTTTTTCATTGAGGACAATATCAACAAATCTCATAAAAATATGAAACAGAAAATAAAAAGGTAACGATCTCATCTGAGACTCAAACCCAGGACCTCTCGGTCTATCCGGGACCAGCGCTCTAACCAATTGAGCTAATTCCATTTTATGGCTTTCCGTCATTTTCATCGATATCATAGTTTTCAGTTTAATCTTCAATTAATTCCCATATATTTTTTGGGTGTTATCTTTATATACTATGACTGCAAGATTCTACCAGAATTTATTTGAAATCTATAAAGTGTCTCGGATATACCTATTTACATGCTGACTTTTTCTACAAGTCCAGGAATAATAATATTGATTTATTGGAATAAGTTAGTGAAGTTTATAAACCTAATTAACGAACAGACTCTGGGAAACGCTCGTGTAGTCAGTCTCCAGATTGGACTACTGCAATAGTTTGTACACTGATTTTCCTAATGTACATTTCAACAGACTGCAAAGGTGTTCAACACAGCAGCTCGTCTAGTATGCGGTGCCACCAAATACTGCCACATCACTCCTCTTCTACGTGATTTCCTACACTGGCTTCGAGTCATAGTAAGAGTTCATTTAGTTAATAAAATTTGTCTTATGGTATATAAGGCACTGTACAGACTGGCACCATCATACTTGACTGATCTCTGCGTGAGGGACAATCTTACTCAGACGCAATTCACGCTCAGGTCGGCCAAGTCTGATGCGTCGAACAAGACTGGTTGAATCCTCACGCATGAATGCTGCTAAATTTGGAGACAGAGTATTCAACCCTTTGGGTCCACATTCTTGAAATGATCTTCCATCTGGTTTGAGGTCAGAAAGCAATTTCGAAACCTGTAAGAAAATTCTAAATCATATCTATTTAAAAAGGACTACAAACTTTAACATTTTTTCAACATTTTTGACGATTTATAGCTGAAAGCATAGATTAAATTATATGAGGGGAAATACTTGTAGATACCTACGTAAATTACACTGTTAGAAAAGAGGGTCGTTAAAATTGCTTCGATATCACCGGAATCGAAATAAAAAAATGTTTAATTATAAAAATTTATTCATAAAATGTGAGTAAATTCTTTCAAAGAAAGATTTTACCGGTTTTTCACTGGGCAGAGCAAATTTTCAAGTATTTTTCTGAGAGTAAAATTTATGTCATAACTGGAACAAAAGACTATGGCCGCTTTCCCGCCAGCGCCGAGCGACCACGGAAAACCATTACCGGTCTAATTGAATTGGAAAACATTCATGCAAACAATTGTGCAGACTGAAAAATGTTATGCTGAAGTCGATATTGAAAATAATATCAGCGTATGCGTTTATAATTTTTTTATTAATATTGGATTACGTTATTAATTTTCAATGACGTAATTAATTTTTAATTAAAAAAAAATTTCAATAAGGTAATTTATTTTTAATTACGTAATTAATTAATTAATTTTTAAATACATGATGAATTAAATTTTAAATATATAATTAATTAAATTTCAAATACATAATTAATTCTTTTTTAATTAAGTAATTAACGTAGAATTATCTAATTAATATTAAATTAAGTAATTAATGATGAATTTTATAATTAATTTTAAATTAAGTCATTAATGTTGAATTAAGTATTTAATTTTGAATTAAGTAATTAATTTTGAAAAAAGTAATTAACTTTTAATTAAGTCGTAAGTTTTGCAGTAAGGTATCATATTTGAATTAGGACATTTTTGATTTGAGAATTTAAATTTAAATTGATCAATAAATTTTGAAATAAATAATTAATTTTAAATTATGCCATTAATTTTAAATAAAGCTATTAATTTTGAATTAAGAAATAAAAAAATAAAAAAGTGAAACAAATATATTTTTTATTTATTTATAATTTCAACCATGCATGTTAAAAAATGAATAAAATTTATGTTCTACTTTATGTAAACTATGATAAAAAACAAAGAAAGATAAAAATAACAATAAAAAAAATACTTGATAGGGGTCCATGTCAAGAGTCGGAATAACAGAAGAGTATGTTGTATGAGACGATGTATGAATGTGAATGAAGCAAGGAGTGTGTGCCGAGACCGAGTTGTTTGACGGTCTGTACATTACGTAAGTACGTATATAGACTTATTTTATTAAAAACTATCTGATGTGCACCCGGCCTCGCTCATATATACATATATATATTTTTTTTTATAAAGTTCGAAGATGCGAATTCTAGCTTGTCGTTTGGGTGCCATAATTGTTTTACAGCGAAAGAAACGCCTTGTGACGGCTATTACTATCTCTAAACAAAGAAACAAAAAAAACGTTCTTTTGAAAATTTTATTTCGTGCCAAAATTATTTTTTTTAATATATATTTAAATAAAAAAAGTTCTTATTACCAAACAAACCTTCTTCTTTTGAATACTATCTGTGGCTAAGATGTTTTGGGTATGTAGAGCGAATGAACGAAGAAAGGAATGTAAAAAGAATATATGACGCGAATGTGAAGAAGCCGGGGACGGCCGAGGAAGACATGCCACGATCAAGTTAATTAAATACTTGAGTCGGGCCATGTCAGAAGTCGAAATAATAAAAAATAATGTATGAGACGATGTATGAATGTGAATGAAGCAAGAAGTGTATGCCGAGATCGAGTTGTTTGGCGGTCCGTCCTTTCTGCCTACCCCTGTGGAGAAACGGTGTGACGGTTAGAGTGGCTGACCAGAGTGGCATATCTATGCGCAAACCCAAATAAAACATGGCGGGTTCAATGCTTTTCATACTAATTTTAAAATGTTATAGTAACAGTTTTACATATTGGATTTCATTCAAACTGCTCTCTAAACCTTCCCGGCACTAATAAGAATAAACTGCTATTTGAGCGCAACCGGTGGAGTAATTATCGACAAAATCTAGGACACACAGAGAACCATTCATTTTTATATATGGAGATATATTCAACTATGCATATAATGAATCTGGTGAACATTTTTGTCGCTTCGTTCATCACCTTCGATAGCTCAGTTGGTAGAGCGGTGGACTGTAATGTGAAAGTTGTGTAGATATCCATAGGCCGCTGGTTCAAATCCGGCTCGAAGGAATTGTTAATATATTTTTTATTAATTTCTTCTTTTTTGTAACTCTTATATTTTTATTACTTTAAAATAATATTTTTAATTTGTTTATTTGATAATAGTTAATATATTTTTATATATTTTTTATATATTTTTTATATATTTTTTATATATTTTTTATATATTTTTTAATATATTTTTTATATATTTTTTATATATTTTTTATATATTTTTTATATATTTTTTATATATTTTTTATATATTTTTTATATATTTTTTATATATTTTTTATATTTTTTTATATATTTTTACATATTTCGTACACCAATAGAAACTAATTTATTTAATAAATCAAGATAGTGACAAAAGAACAGTTTCAACGTCGGCTACGAATCAGAAGGCCGCGAGTTCGAATCCCTGCGTCCGTAAGTAAATTTTATCTTTTTAATATGTAATAAAAAGATATCGGTGGCATCTGGGAATCGAACCCAGGACCTCTATCTTACCGGTACAACACTATAACGACAGAGCTAATGAGACCTAATTATTTTCCGCCATTTCTATCGTACGATATCATATTATTTCAATTTAAGAATTACTAATAATATTATTCTCAATTTAATTGCTGGTTTCGATTCCCAGATGCGAACGGAAACCTTTTTTTAAATTTACCATATTTTATCTGTTTTACGTTTCATTTGAGACTTTTTAATATTATCTATATTGAACTACTTTTAAACCACCGTTTTAATATATAAATATCTACATGTTTCAGAAGCAAAGTTCACCTCATCAGGATAAACAATATACTAAAAATAATGACAAGTATAATAATAATAATAATAATTGGATGACTTGTATAGCGCCGTTTTTGTGAAAAATCACATCAAGGGCGCTGTATAGTAGACAAATAACAAGTAAAGAGAACAAATTACAAACTTAAACAAAAATGAGCGTTTAATTAATGTTTTGACATATTAAAGGTCCAAAAAAATGACGTACGAATACAACTGGTTTACAATTACACAAATTTTGAATTTTAGAAGTTAGAAAAAGTGTTTTTTTGTCACTTTATGGCTTTCACCCATTGAGGGCGATCTTGGCCATGTTTTATCAGTTAGAGTTTAATAGTACAGATTGTTCTTAAAATTAGTTACTTTTAAACAGGATATAATATTTGGGGAAATGAAAATTAAGCAAATAAGTTACAGTGTTAATGTATATATTTTTAATCCCGAACGACTTAAATTTTAATGCCATTTTTATAAATAAATATATTTTGATAATAAAATAGTCAATTAATTATTATTAATAAAAAAATAATAATTGTAGCTATATTTTAAATTCATTTTCACATTAATAACTGTGTTTATAATATTATTAATATACATTTTAACAATAATAACTATTATTATTTTATTGTCTTCGATTATTTCTACATTTTTAATCAATTACTTACCTATATATTAAAAACAGTGGTTTAAAAAAAGTAATTGTTATTGATTTATTAATTATGACGTCGCAAAGTGATCAACCATTTTTTGAAACAAAAAATTATTATTGCATTACGTAGATATTTACATGGAATAATAACATAATAGAAAGTACATAATTGAAAGTGCACAATAGAACGTACATAATAGAAAGTACATAATAGAAAGTACATAATATTGCATAATAATTGAAAATATTTAAACAATTGAAAATAATTATAATGTGTACAAGCGCTATTAGGTCTTGTAAAGTCGATATTAGTTACCAGCTTGGCAGATTGCCTGTTCTATGTTATTGCAATAAATTCAATAATTTCTATACGTAGAAATGAATGTTTATCTGTCAGTGTGTCCTCGATTTTCTCGAAAATTACTTGACCGGTTTCGCTGAAAATAGCACATTTTGTTCTCATTAGTGCCGGGAAGGTTTAGAGAGAAGTCAGAATAAAATGTAATGTGTAAAACTGTCGCTATAACGTTTTAAAAATAGTATGAAAAACATTGAACCGCCATGTTGTATTGAGGTTAGCCCATAGATATACCGCTGTGGTTAGCCACAGATTACATATTCAAAAGAAGAAGGCTTGTTTGGGTAGAGTAGTTTCAAAATGGAAAACACAAGTAGGTACCTACATAAGAACTTTATTATATAGATACAATTTGGAAAGTAATAAAATGTTCTAAAGGATGTTTCTTTGTTTAACGATAGTTACTTTCGCTGTCATATCAACTACGACAATCAAATGATAAGAAAGAATTCACAACTTACCAACCTTCCACTTACCCATCTCCGTATCTTCACCGCTCCCTTTAAACTCAGATCATACTCCAATTGGGGATGCCATAGTCCCACTGGCTCCGGGCAGTTAGTACTCTTGTGCGGTATTCACATTTAAAAAGAAAAAAACAACGCACATTCATCGACATGCTTCATTCTCTGCGTTACGGTAATCTTATCATTTGATATTTTCGTCAAATAGAATTATAGCATGTATTATATAACTGTGGTTAGAAAACCTTGGTCTAGGAGTTTGTGCAAACACGGGCCGAGCGACGGACCGAGCAGGCAGAGATGGCCAACCGCGGAATAAACTACGGTGGATACATTAAAGCTTATGTAATTTTTTGATTGAAATTGAATACATTTTATTTCTATTTACAATACTACACTTCTATTTTAAGCAATGCTTGTGTAGAGAAGCGGAGTGTACATATAGAGTATACAAAAAAAGGAAACATGAAAATGATGCTTGAAAATGGTTTACATGGTTTAATGTTACATGTTTGGTTTATGGTTTACATTATTGAAAAGACAGAGTGCATAGTGACCAGTTTTGATTTAGCAGTTGTTAGGTTCTGAAATGATAATGTGTTTGGTTCCTACCTTAATTGCCATTTATTCAGTCCTTACCTTCCCAAACCAAACACAACGTTTTGAAAAATGGAACACAGTAATTGTTTGGAGTGCTCCTTTGTTCAGGGAAAAAAACCTCTTCCGAGGAGCATGTTCGGTTTCTACATGTATTCAGTGTTTGGTTAACCTAGCTCCTTTTAAACCTTTAAACTATCCCTTATTACAATCAATCAAAGCCATCATTATTACTATCGTTGTTATTTACAGTCCATAACAGTTTTTACATGCGAAACCCTACAATTTCCGATGGGTAATTTTAACAATAGCTACAATGAACATAATACAATGTACGTATGTACAATGTGGCATAGGATATTTACCATTATATGTGTAAGAATGTGTGTGTATTATTTAAAGCTTATTTTGAAATGCTTTTAAATGCACTTGAGAGTTCGTTAGTACCGTTTATTTTTCTGATGTCCAATTTTCTAATTAAACATAATTAGAATTGAACATTGGATTAGGCTATTTTGATTTGACCTCCGTACCAACTACCACTGCTAACTGGCACAGTTCAAGCGCGTATGCTAAAGCTAGCGGCCAACTCTAGACTGACGCTCACGTGGAGGTTATAACTAAACGCGTTGTACCGATCTGTCTCTCATACCATCTAAGAAGGTACCGTTTAAAGCAGTATGCTCAAGTCAGCGGCCACCTCTGAGCTGGAACTCCATGGAGGCTTTAACTTAACGCGTTAAGCCGATCTGTCTCTCATACCAACTAGGTAGGTACCGTCAAAATAGTATGCTCAAGTTAGCGGTCACCTCTGGGCTGGAGTTCCCGTAGAGGTTTTAACTTAACGCGTTGAACGGATCTGTCTCTCATACCAACTATTAATACTAACTAGGTAGGTACCGTTTAAAACAGTATGCGTAAGGTATCGGCCACTTCTGGGCTACAGGGCAAATAGAGTTTATAAATAAACGCAGTAGCGATCTGAGCTTCGTGCTAACTACCACTGCTAACTCGGCACAGCAAAAGCGGAAATTTGAGAGTTAGCAGCCACCTCTTGACTGGAGCTCCCATAGAGATAGTCACTTACCGTGTGGTATCTGATGTGTGTCGTTGTAGAAGAAACGCCCTCGTTGAGCTGTATGGAACTGACGCTGCTCACGTCCTCGTCTACAAACTCAGTCTTCTTATAACGCGCCATCTGTTGAGAAAAAAATGGATTAAAAAATATATTAATAATTTTTTTTACATTTTGCCATAAGATCCACCATAAGAAATATAAAATTTTAAAATATGAATAGAAGAGGCATGAACGTGGATAAAGCAAACGTTCCAGGTTTTACAAACGCCTGCGTTACATTGCGGGAAAGATTAATTA
Organism: Halesus radiatus; assembly: GCA_022606495.2. Classification (NCBI taxonomy): domain Eukaryota; kingdom Metazoa; phylum Arthropoda; class Insecta; order Trichoptera; family Limnephilidae; genus Halesus; species Halesus radiatus. The sequence continues at coordinate 120,711 of JAHDVE020011909.1, forward strand.
ATTAATTGACGGCCTCCATGATCGACAGATAAGCTCTCGACCTCGAATCCGGAGTTCGCGCGTTCAAATACCGGCGGGCGCAAGTAAATTTTATTTAATTAATTTGTGTTGTTTCACAAATATTTCAAATAAAAAATTTAGTATCTTTGCGGCGCGTTTCAGAGTGGAAAATACTGTCAGTATCGCCCTGGTGAAAGACCATCATGCAAAATTAAAACGTTGCTAGAAATATTTTCAGCCGTGTCTGGTAACCAGATCTGAATAGACAAGTACTTCCTCACCTTCATTTTCCCCATCTCCTTTCCATCCAACTACCTTCAGCCTCACAACATACCCCGGATTGGGGATGCCATAGTCTCACTGACTCCAAACTGTTGGGAGTAGTTTTGTACGGTGTTTACATTTTTTTATGTGAATACCGCACAAGAGTCCAAACTGCTCACGTCTGGAGCCAGTGAGACTATGGCATCCCCAATTGGAAATAAAAATTATAAAAAAGTATTTTTTTTTTAAATTGTATTTAAAGTTGTTGAGATAAAGAACCATATATGCCCTACTTCGTGTTAAAACTGGTCTCAACTCTCCAAAGCCAGTGGTACTACGGCATCCCCAATAAGGGTATTGGCAACATTTCGACTCTGAATGGTGGACTGCCACGTTCACAGGGAAAATACTAAGAATAACTTGAATGGATTACCGTACTATGTCAATACTAGCTTTTTTTCCATCTATTTTTGTATAATGGCACTTAATATGAGCTAAACTTGTCAATTTGATTGTCCTAAAACGGGATTCGTTCCTAGTTGGGTAGTCAAAACTTTCTTACATTTTGTTGATTATTAATGTGCTTTCAAATATATACAAGAAGGGAACAATATATACAAGAAGGGAACAATATATACAAGAAGGGAACAATATATACAAGAAGGGAACAATATATACAAGAAGGTAACAATATATACAAGAAGGGAACAATATATACAAGAAGGGAACAATATATACAAGAAGGGAACAATATATACAAGAAGGGAACAATATATACAAGAAGGGAACAATATATACAAGAAGGGAACAATATATACAAGAAGGGAACAATATATACAAGAAGGGAACAATATATACAAGAAGGGAACGATATATACAAGAAGGGAACAATGAAATTGCAAAATAAATAGATAAACAAAAATGTTTAAAATAAATAACTAAAGTTTAATGCCAGCCGTTTGCAACAAAATTTACATTATGCGCTATGAAGTTTCGAAATATCCATTAAACTCTAAAAATAAAAGACAATATGCCATATTATTTTTCAATTTTTCATGAAAAAAAGAACCATGGGCTCAAAAAGGCATTGACGTTTACCATTTTCATACCAAAATTTAAATCCCACTAAAAACAAGTACCAAAAGAAAAACTCTTGGTGTGTTTTACTCTCGCATCATAGTATTGTAAATTTTTTGTGTACTGTGGTTAGAGGTGCATAAATGTGGAGATAATCTTCTCTACCCAATGAGCGGGCTGCCTATTGCTACAGTAGGGTTTTTTTTTAAATTTTATTTCAAAGAATTTTAAGCTGTGTTTTATGTACTAGCGGCACTTGCTGATAGCAATATTATATTCAAGCCATCTCACTAAGGTAATGGAGGGTAAAAGATGGAATTTGGGCGGAGATGGAGGGGCATGTGTCGCATAATAATGTTATTAAATTAACAGAATTAACGAAATTGCGATGTTTGTAAAGTGCCCATGCCAAAAGCCCGAAATATAAGTCAGATAAAAGTGATTTAAAAGCTAAAAATTATAATAAACTACGCATGTGAAGTAAGTAATAATAAACTACACGTGTCAAGTGTGTATGATACACCTATAATAATAATAATGATTGGATGATTCATATAGCGCCGTTTTTGTGAAAAATCACCACAAGGGCGGTGTACAAATATTAAAAACCAAAGACTCGACTTTTTAAACCATCGTATCCAGAATAATTACCGAACAAAACAAGTATCCAGAATACTTACCGTACAAAACTAAAGACTCAACTTTTTAAACCATCGTATTCCGAATAATTACCGTACAAAACAAAAACTAAGCTTTTTAAACCATCGTATTCAGAATAATTACCGTACAAAACTAAAGATTCATCTTTTTAAACCATCGTATTCAGAATAATTACAGTACAAAACTAAACACCCAACTTTTTAAACCATCGTATCCAGAATAATTACCGTACAAAACAAGTATCCAGAATAATTAGCGAACAAAACTAAAGACTCAATCAACCCTTTAAACCATCGTATCCAAAATAAATACGGTACAAAACTAATTACTCAACTTTTTAATGCATCGTCTCCAGAATAATTACCGTACGAAACAAAAGCTAAGCATTTTAAACAACCATATCCAGAATAATTACAATACAAAATTGACGACTCAACTTTTAAAACCATAATATCCAGAATAATTACCGTACAAAACTAAACACCCAACTTTTTAAACCATCGTATCCATAGTAATTACCGTACAAAACAAAAACTAAGCTTTTTAAACCATCGTATCCAGAATAATTACCGTACAAAACAAGTATCCAGAATAATTAGCGTACAAAACTAAAGACCCAATCAACCCTTTAAACCATCGTATCCAAAATAAATACGGTACAAAACTAATTACTCAACTTTTTAATACATCGTATCCAGAATAATTACCGTACGAAACAAAATCTAAGCATTTTAAACAACCATATCCAGAATAATTACAATACGAAATTGACGACTCAACTTTTAAAACCATAATATCCAGAATAATTACCGTACAAAACTAAAAACCCAACTTTTTAAACCATCGTATCCATAGTAATTACCGTACAACACAAAAACTAAGCTTTTTAAACCATCGTATCCAGAATAATTACCGTACAAAACTAAAGACTCAACTTTTTAAACCATCGTATTCCGAATAATTACCGTACAAAACAAAAACTGAGCTTTTTAAACCATCGTATTCAGAATAATTACATTACAAAACTAAACACCCAACTTTTTAAACCATCGTATCCAGAATAATTACCGTACAAAACAAAAACTAAGCTTTTTAAACCATCGTATCTAGAATAGTTACCGTACAAAACAAGTATCCAGAATAATTAGCGTACAAAACTAAAGACTCAATCATCCCTTTAAACCATCGTATCCAAAATAAATACGGTACAAAACTAATTACTCAACTTTTTAATACATCGTATCCAGAATAATTACCGTACGAAACAAAAGCTAAGCATTTTAAACAACCATATCCAGAATAATTACAATACAAAATTGACGACTCAACTTTTAAAACCATAATATCCAGAATAATTACCGTACAAAACTAAACACCCAACTTTTTAAACCATCGTATCCATAGTAATTACCGTACAAAACAAAAACTAAGCTTTTTAAACCATCGTATCTAGAATAATTACCGTACAAAACAAGTATCCAGAATAATTAGCGTACAAAACTAAAGTCTTAATCAACCCTTTAAACCATCGTATCCAAAATAAATACGGTACAAAACTAATTACTCAACTTTTTAATAAATCGTATCCAGAATAATTACCGTACGAAACAAAAGCTAAGCATTTTAAACAACCATATCCAGAATAATGACAATACAAAATTGACGACTCAACTTTTAAAACCATAATATCCAGAATAATTACCGTACAAAACTAAAAACCCAACTTTTTAAACCATCGTATCCATAGTAATTACCGTACAACACAAAAACTAAGCTTTTTAAACCATCGTATCCAGAATAATTACCGTACAAAACTAAAGACTCAACTTTTTAAACCATCGTATTCCGAATAATTACCGTACAAAACAAAAACTGAGCTTTTTAAACAATCGTATTCAGAATAATTACCGTACAAAACTAAACACCCAACTTTTTAAACCATCGTATTCCGAATAATTACCGTACAAAACAAAAACTAAGCTTTTTAAACCATCGTATTCAGAATAATTACCGTACAAAATTAAACACCCAACTTTTTAAACCATCGTATCCAGAATAATTACCGTACAAAACAAAAACTAAGCTTTTTAAACCATCGTATCTTGAATAATTACCGTACAAAACAAGTATCCAGAATAATTAGCATACAAAACTAAAGACTCAATCAACCCTTTAAACCATCGTATCCAAAATAAATACGGTACAAAACTAATTACTCAACTTTTTAATGCATCGTATCCAGAATAATTACCGTACGAAACAAAAGCTAAGCATTTTAAACAACCATATCCAGAATAATTACAATACAAAATTGACGACTCAACTTTTAAAACCATAATATCCAGAATAATTACCGTACAAAACTAAACACCCAACTTTTTAAACCATCGTATCCAGAATAATTACCGTACAAAACAAAAACTAAGCTTTTTAAACCATCGTATTCAGAATAATTACCGTACAAAACTAAACACCCAACTTTTTAAACCATCGAATAATTACCGTACAAAACAAAAACTAAGCTTTTTAAACCATCGTATCCAGAATAATTACCGTACAAAACAAAAACTAAGCTTTTTAAACCATCGTATCTAGAATAATTACCGTACAAAACAAGTATCCAGAATAATTAGCGTACAAAACTAAAGACTCAATCAACCCTTTAAACCATCGTATCCAAAATAAATACGGTACAAAACTAATTACTCAACTTTTTAATACATCGTATCCAGAATAATTACCGTACAAAACTAAATCCCCAACTTTTTAAACCATCGTATCCAGAATAATTACCGTACAAAACAAGTATCCAGAATAATTAGCGTACAAAACTAAAGACCCAATCAACCCTTTAAACCATCGTATCCAAAATAAATACGGTACAAAACTAATTACTCAACTTTTTAATACATCGTATCCAGAATAATTACCGTACGAAACAAAAGCTAAGCATTTTAAACAACCATATCCAGAATAATTACAATACAAAATTGACGACTCAACTTTTAAAACCATAATATCCAGAATAATTACCGTACAAAACTAAACACCCAACTTTTTAAACCATCGTATCCATAGTAATTACCGTACAAAACAAAAACTAAGCTTTTTAAACCATCGTATTCAGAATAATTACCGTACAAAACTAAACACCCAACTTTTTAAACCATCGTATCCAGAATAATTACCGTACAAAACAAAAACTAAGCTTTTTAAACCATCGTATCTAGAATAATTACCGTACAAAACAAGTATCCAGAATAATTAGCGTACAAAACTAAAGACTCAATCAACCCGTTCAACGTGCTCAAATTGCACCGGAGTTTCAAGAACCCACCGGGCAACAAATCCGGATTGCCCACTCTGGAAGCTGATGGATGAGCGCTTCAGAGAAAGGATAGACTACGTGGGACACTGCTAAAGGCAACTTCAAGGAAAAAAAATGTTTCAATATACAAGAATACATCACTAAAAGCTCCTGCATGCGTATTATGTACATGAATGCTAGAAGCATTAGAAACAAAATTGACGAAATTGAAGAAACTCTAAAAAAACATTTCAGAAACAGTTCATATTCTCGTAATCACGGAAACCTGGCTACGTAAAGGAGAGGAAACTTTTTTCAATATTGCCGACTACTCTGGAAATTTTGCTTCCCGTGAGATGGACAGAGGAGGAGGAGTCGCTATTTACATGCATAATACACTCGACAATAAAAAAATCGAAGAATGCGGCAGTGAAAATACCTTTCTAGGAATTAGGATTACGGCAAAAAATATTAAACCTCTAAATCTGTATGTTTTTTACCGTAAGCCGAACTCAAATATAACAGACTTCTTTGACTCTTTAGAAATAATATTAAATAAAAAAAAACAAGACACATTACTTATTGGAGATTTCAATATCGATATTTCAAAAGACACTGATATTGCACGGAAATATATTCACAACTTGAAATCGTATAACTTTTATGTATGTAACACAATATTTCCCACAAGAGTAACTAACAACACCAGCTCGCTAATAGACCACATAATTACAAATAGGACAAATAGTTCCGGAAAAATCTCAAATATTGATGATCCCCTTAGTGACCATAATATACTTATATTGGATTATGAAAATTCCCTAAAAAACCTCCCCAATAACAGATCCGCAAGAAATCTATCAAATGCTTACAAAATAAATTATCAAAAATTAAATAACACACTTAAAACTTGTAAATTTACCCATTCGTCTGACGATGTAAACAAAAATTATAATAACTTCGCTGACTATCTCCAAAATGTTATGAATTCGTGTAAAACAAAACTAAAAACTAATATAGCAGACAAAAGACCTAACAATACTCCATGGTTTGATGCAGAACTTGATAGGTTGATTAAAAAACGAAATAGCATATTTAAACTTTGGAAACGAAATCAAGGAAGTATTCCTTTGACAACAGAAAAAAATAAAGCTCGTAATACTGTCACCAACTATAGAAGATATATTAAAACTAAGTATTATACGAATTTGCTTAATGAAAACATGAATAAGCCACAACGAACATGGAAACAATTAACTCCATTATATCAAATAGCTCCCGAAACCCAACAATAGCTTGTAAATTGCTAGTTATAAATGACGAAGAAGTAAAAGAACCAAAGGAGATTGCAACCGCTTTCAACACATATTTTCTCTCAGTTGGGGAGAGTCTCGCATCAGTCATAAAAACTTCAAAAACTGATTTAAATACCATCTACACGGCACCTCAAGCAAAACAATCTTTTAACATGATCAGGACAAATAAAACAGAAATCTTACGGATCATATTCAACCTCAAATCTAAAGCGGCAGCTGGTTCCGATGGTATAACCTCTCTCCTTCTCAAAAACTGCAAGGAGGAACTGGTGGATGACCTCGTATTCTTAATAAATCTCTCTGTCAAAAGGTATCTTTCCAGACAAACTAAAAGTTGCAAAAATTATTCCTATACATAAAGACGAATGTAAAAAAAATGTCCAAATTATCGTCCAATCTCTATACTTCCAGCTATCTCCAAAATTTTTGAATGTGTCATCAAAGAAAGACTATTGAAATATCTCGAAAAAAACAAAATTCTCACCTCAAAACAATACGGTTTCAGACGACGATCTAACACTAAATGTGCAGCTTTCGATTTCATATCAAATCTGCAGAAACATATTGACCATGGAGATTTTACAGCGGCAATATTTATTGATCTAAAGAAGGCGTTTGACACGGTGGACTATAACGTATTGATCGAAAAACTGAAACATTTGGGTATTGTTGGTACTCCTCTGGAACTTTTCAGATCTTACCTATCAAATCGCTTTTCGGCAGTAGAACTGGGTGGAGAAATGAGTGAATTGGGTGAAATAACATGTGGAGTGCCACAGGGATCACTTCTTGGACCGTTGCTATTTCTAATATATGTTAATGACATAACAAAGTGGGGCATTAAAGGAACTCTTCAACTTTATGCGGACGATACTGTAATTTTTTATAATAAAAAAAACCTAGCAGAACTCGAAATGGAAATGAATGCCGATGTTTCCCATCTCACAACCTGGTTGAGAATAAATAAACTGACCCTTAACGTAAAAAAAAACGCATTATTTACTATTCGGCAACAAGAAAAATTCCAGCCTCGATATCAAAATTGGTGACAACTGCCTCGAAAAGAAAACGACAACAAAATATTTGGGCCTTATAGTAGATTCTCAACTCTCGTGGGATCTCCACATAAATCATGTAAAGGAGAAAATTACCCCATAACTGGTGTGCTATATAGACTTCAAGGATTACTACCCATTCCGTTACTAACTGCAGTATATTACGCCATGGTACATTCACACATTTCCTATCTCTGCTGTATCTGGGGCTTTGCCTCGAAGAAATTGATTGCTGATCTGCAGGGGGTCAAAACCGAGCCCTCAGAAATGTTTTTGGACTTCCATGGGACACTCATGTCAGGGACATCTACTCAGTTTCCGGTATCCTTCCAATCACGATCCTTCCTAAGTATGAAATCACCAGCACCATCCTACAAATTACTCAACAATCAACTCACATTAACGTCAAGCCACTTTACAATCAAGACATCCACAACCACAATACTCGAAATAACAATAAAATCTGCATTCCTCAAACACACACTACAAAATATGGAATAAAATCTTTAAACTACATTGCCTACACACTTTATAATTCGCTTCCAGATATGTACAAAACCATCCAGAAAAATAAAAAATCCCAAAATGATGGTATAAAGGAATACTTTTTAAGGATTTTTAAAAATGAAAATCAGTAAATCCATATTTGTATATTTTGCTGTTCCCTTATATGTTTTCTCTTGTGTGTTGTTCTATTTAACTTGGCCTTATAAAATTATTTCTGTCTGTATGTGAAACTTCTATTTTTGATATTTTGCTGTCAATGTAAAATTGTATGTACTATCTCCTACTTATGTATTGTAAATTCCTCCCGTCCTAAAATGAGTTTTGAAACTCATCGGGATTGCTTTAGTAAGAAATAAATATATATAAAAAAAAAAAAAAAAAACCCTTTAAACCATCGTATCCAAAATAAATACGGTACAAAACTAATTACTCAACTTTTTAATACATCGTATCCAGAATAATTACCGTACGAAACAAAATCTAAGCATTTTAAACAACCATATCCAGAATAATTACAATACGAAATTGACGACTCAACTTTTAAAACCATAATATCCAGAATAATTGCCGTACAAAACTAAACACCCAACTTTTTAAACCATCGTATCCATAGTAATTACCGTACAAAACAAAAACTAAGCTTTTTAAACCATCGTATTCAGAATAATTACCGTACAAAACTAAACACCCAACTTTTTAAACCATCGTATCCAGAATAATTACCGTACAAAACAAAAACTAAGCTTTTTAAACCATCGTATCTAGAATAATTACCGTACAAAACAAGTATCCAGAATAATTAGCGTACAAAACTAAAGACTCAATCAACCCTTTAAACCATCGTATCCAAAATAAATACGGTACAAAACTAATTACTCAACTTTTTAATACATCGTATCCAGAATAATTACCGTACGAAACAAAATCTAAGCATTTTAAACAACCATATCCAGAATAATTACAATACGAAATTGACGACTCAACTTTTAAAACCATAATATCCAGAATAATTACCGTACAAAACTAAACACCCAACTTTTTAAACCATCGTATCCATAGTAATTACCGTACAAAACAAAAACTAAGCTTTTTAAACCATCGTATTCAGAATAATTACCGTACAAAACTAAACACCCAACTTTTAAACCACTTCCTGCATTCAGAATAATACCGTACAAACAAAACTAAGCTTTTTAAAACCATCGTATCTGTGAATAATTACCGTACAAAACAGCATCCGTGAATAATTAGCAAACTAAAGACTCAATCAACCCTTAAACTATCGTATCCAAAATAAATACGGTACAAAACTAATTACTCAACTTTTTAATACATCGTATCCAGAATAATTACCGTGCGAAACAATAGCTAAGCATTTTAAACAACCATATCCAGAATAATGACAATACAAAATTGACGACTCAACTTTTAAAACCATAATATCCAGAATAATTACCGTACAAAACTAAACACCCAACTTTTTAAACCATCGTATCCATAGTAATTACCGTACAAAACAAAAACTAAGCTTTTTAAACCATCGTATCCAGAATAATTACCGTACAAAACAAGTATCCAGAATAATTAGCGTACAAAACTAAAGACCCAATCAACCCTTTAAACCATCGTATCCAAAATAAATACGGTACAAAACTAATTACTCAACTTTTTAATACATCGTATCCAGAATAATTTCAGTACGAAACAAAAGCTAAGCATTTTAAACAACCATATCCAGAATAATTACAATACAAAATTGACGACTTAACTTTTAAAACCATCATATCCAGAATAATTACCGTACAAAACTAAAGACTCCACTTTTTAAACATCGTATTCAGAATAATTACCGTACAAAACAAAAACAAAGCCTTATAAACAATCGTATCTAGAATAAATACCGTATCTAGAATAAATACCGTACAAAACTAATTACTAATTATTTTAAACCATCGTATCCAGAATAATTACCGTACAAAAGAAAAACTAAGCTTTTTAAACCATCGTATCTAGAATAATTACCGTAAAAAACAAAAACAAAGCTTTTTAAACACTTGTGTCTGTAATAAACACCGTACAAAACGAATGACTCAACTTTTTAAACAATCGTATCCAGAATAATTACCACACAAAACAAGCTAAGCATTTCAAACAACCATATCCAGAATAATTACAGTAAAAAATTGAAGACTCAACTTTTAAAAGCATCATATCCAGAACAATTACCGTACAAAACGAAAGACTCCACTTTTTAAACCATCGTATTATTTGTAATAACACGCTGATAATTAAACCACAAACTACAATAATACAATAAAAATGTATTGTCAATGTCGCGGAATTGGAACCGCAGTTAAGCTAAATGTATTTATAAATTAATAAAAAAATTACTTGGTATTCACCACTTTATTAATATACACACATATCAATATGTTTCGAAAGCGATGTTTTCTTCATTAGGAATATATAGAATAATATCATTTGTCTATACTTGATATTACTATTTTTTAGTATCCTATATATTCCTGATGAAGAAAGCATCGCTTTCGAAACATTTTGATATCTGTGTATATTAATAAAGTGGTGAATACAAACAATTTTTTTTTAATTCGTCTAATAATAATGACGCCACAAAGTGGAATCCGATCTTTTGAAGAAATTATAAATTTATTTAATCCAAGGATAAGAACATTGTCTTATTCTTAAAAAGAACCGGAATCGGGCCCCAGATATATATATATATATATCTTTGTATTATGTACAATTCTGGAATACGCGCATACGTAAACAATATATTATACCGAAATATATTGAAATGCGATTATAAAACAAGACAAAGTATAAGACAACATACAAAATCCAAATATTACAAAAAAAATACGTTACAGAAAACATACAAATGCTATAGCTAGTCATTACTTCAATGCAGATTGACAAGAAAAATGTTGGCATGTGAACTAAAATGCCTGATGAACAAAAAATGAAACATTATATCGCTAACTACTAGCCGAAGTACCCAGCGTTAGCCGGGATTATTAAGGGTTTGGAGTAAATTTTTTTAGGTTGCAATGTGTTACCCCTACCCAGTAGGTTTCCTCTTATTTAAACGTCAAATGTGTTTACTTTCATCAAGAAATACCTCAATTCTGCATTAAGGGGTGGTAAAGGGAGAAGGGGGTGATTTTTCGAAATCTCATGTAGACAGTGACCTTCCTCTTGTTTCGAAAGTCAACTGTGCAAAATTTCATTAAGCTCGGAATAAAACTATAGATTTGTAAAAACCAACAAACAAACAAACAAACAAACAAACAAACAAACAAACAAACAAACAAACAAACAAACAAACAAACAAACAAACAAACAAACAAACAAACAAACAAACAAACACCGCCCACCCCGGACATTCTTCTTTCTATAAGAGAAGAAGAGAAACACAAACCTAGTCTAAGTAGGGAGCCAACAGGCTCGATAAACCAACGATGTTTTAGTCGAGCCAACAGCAGTCATGTAATTGTCGTACTCGCGAATATCGACTAATAACCAATATTTTTAAAGACGTTTATCTTTCCGATGTCGGATTTCACGCAATGAGCCCGGGGTTTAAGCGTTAAACACAGTGTGGTACATATTATATTAGAATGGTAATAAAATTATTTAATAAATAAATAATAAAAAAAATACTCACAAACAACCGGTCAAAAAACGAAGCCATTTTTCTAGACACTTTTATAGTTCATGCGGCACTAACTACTTTAAATCAGGATTAGGTACACTGAAAAAAAACACAAAATATTAAATCACCACGAGTATTAAAAATAATTATAGGTTAATGCCTACAATCACATCGCACTTTTTAAAAACCACTCTCATTTTATTCATTCCACGGCTGTAATGTATGTCGCAATAGTCACAATAATAATACTCCATCAATAGTGGTAGATACCAATATCGACCTGGTGAAAGACCACCATTTAATAAACCAATGATAATTAAATAAATCCTGGTGAAAGATCACCATTCAATAAACCATTCCTTATAATTAAATTATCCTGGTGAAAGACCGCCATTCAATAAACCAATGATAATGAAATAAATCCTGGTGAAAGATCACCATTCAATAAACCATTCCTTATAATTAAATTATCCTGGTGAAAGACCGTCATTCAATAAACCAATGATAATTAAATAAATCCTGGTGAAAGATCACCATTCAATAAACCATTCCTTATAATTAAATTATCCTGGTGAAAGACCGTCATTCAATAAACCAATGATAATTAAATAAATCCCGGTGAAAGATCACCATTCAATAAACCATCCCTTATAATTAAATTATCCTGGTGAAAGACCGCCATTCAATAAACCAATTGTAATTAAATAAATCCTGGCGAAAGACCGCACTTCATTAAACCAATAATAATTAAATAAATCCTGGTGAAAGCCCACCATTCAATAAACCATTCCTAATAATTAAATAAATCCTGTTAAAAGACCTCCATTCAATAAATCAATCATAATAATTAAATAAATACTGGTGAAAGACCGCCATTCAATAAATCATTCCTAATAATTAAATAAATGCTGGTGAAAGACCGCCATTCCATATATCATTCATAATAATTAAATAAATCCTGGTGAAAGACCGCTATTCAATAAATCATTCCCAATAATTAAATAAATCCTGTTAAAAGACCTCCATTCAATAAATCAATCATAATAATTAAATAAATACTGGTGAAAGACCGCCATTCAATAAATCATTCCTAATAATTAAATAAATGCTGGTGAAAGGCCACCATGCAATAAACATTCAATATATCATTAATAATAATTAAATAAATTCTGGTGAAAGACCAACATTCAATAAATCATTCCAAATAATGAAATAAATCCTGTTGGAAGACCACCATTCAAAAAAACATTCCCAAAAATTAAATAAATCCTGGAGAAAGACCACAATTTCAATAAATCATAACTAATGATTTAAATCCTGGTGAAAGACATTCAATAAACCAATAATAATAAAATAAATCCTGTTGAAAAACCACCATTCAATAGATAAAACGTGGTGAAATACCACCATTCAATAAATCATTCCTAATAATTAAATAAATCCTGGTGAAAGACCGCCGTTCAAAATAAGAAAGAAAAACTGTAGCCATAATAATATTAGTTTTGGAGTTATAAGAGTTTGTGTATTCGGGAAGTATGTTCGCGAGGGTCGGAAAGCCTGATAAGGATATTGATTCACTGGCTAAACAAACACGTTGCAGTATAAAACTCCATTGATAGAATGATAAGCAATAGCATGCCCAATAAATAATATTGGATCATTTTTATTTTAGCACCATTGAAAAAACGGCACCTGAACTAGACTAGCGACAAAATTTAAGTAAAAGTATTGCGCAATCTTATGATAACGTAAATTCATTTTTCTACATCTAAGCAAACATCTGGCATAAAAGTAGTAATATAACCTTAAGTGCATAGAAGTGTACTTCAGATTCATAAGTTTTAGTTGTTCTAATGCGAGGTTAGGATAGTTAGTATAAAGCGCACTTGAGGCGTACCTTCACAAAACTGCGCTATAGAAATGAACTCATATTATTATTATTCTAATTCTACTATCAGAATATGATGTAAAGTGAGATCTGGAGTTCTCTCTTTCTAAAACACATGTCTGATCTTAAGAGAAAGGGAGATAGTAAGGGTATTATGAGGACCGTCATTTGGTTCCCGAAACGGAACGACTAGAATCAAAGGGTGAAAGCATGAAACTAAAATGAGGAATTTTTTTGCTAATTAACAAGTACTAGTTTTAATTCTCTAGACCGCTAATTCTTCTAAAAAATAATTTATTGCAGAAAAAAACATAGATTTTGACCAAGTAAAATCAGTGCCGGTTTTCTTTAAAGTGCTTCGTGCAATGAACCCACATAAAAAGATAAGAAAATAAAACAAACGTGTATCAAAACTTTACCACAAATTCACCCTTCCGTATAGGTAATACTGCCAGAGAGCGAGTCCGTAATTCCATGTGTGCATTATGAATTCAGCGACTATGGGAATTTCTATCCTAAGATATAGTTCATAAAAGAAAGTGGAACTTATGCGGGAAACCATGTCGAGCGTGCAATTTACTGGGTGACCGGTGACGACAATTGACTGGGTGCGCAGCGACTATGAAGATTTGTTAACATCAAATTTGTACAGAATTGTATTTTATAAAAATCAACAGCTTTTTTCTGTGATTATCGTGTTTGAAGTTGTTATTGTTAATTTTTTCATATTAAATAAAATCATTTGCTTGCGTAAATTGTGATTTTCGTATTTTTTGACAATTACATTATTCATTAGCCACAAACGTTTTAATGAATCGCCGAGTTGTTTCTTGTTGCTAATCTTTGACGTAAAATAAATTAAGTTTCTTAAAATCTAGGAAAAAACAATATATAATATGGAAAAAAAAACGATTTTTTTTCAATAGATGAGGGAATTTTTTTCTCTCTTCTTTTAATCTTCGATTGTACTCCCAGTGAACTAGGCCACGAACAGCCACTGATTAAAATTGTACAGTGTAGCAGAAAAGGGGAATGAAAGAAAATACGATTTAAATCGAAAAGTACCTACATTCAGTACGCAATATTTTTTTACAACCGGACGATGACATGTGATACCGCCAAAGAGGAAAATTCGAATTATTATTCCTTTAATTTATAGCCACACCGACCGAATATCGACTGACGTCAGACGTATTGAGCAAATTCGAAACACAAACTGTGGCACGAGAGGAATAACGAGGCAATGTCATAAATTACAACTTTTTTATAAATATTCTTTTCATTTTTCTTTTTTTTGTGTATTGACCGCACAAGGATCCCAACTGATTCAACTGCCAGGAGCCAGTGGAACTAAGACATCGCCAAATGGTGTATGATGTGCCGCTGGGGGCAGTGGGAAAAGAAAGGAGGTGGAAAAGAAGAAGATTGGGAAGTACCTGGCTATTCCGATCTGGTCACCAAACACGGCTAAAGCCATTTCAAGCAACGTTTCGATTCTGAACCGTGGTTTTTTACCAGGACAATAATTTGAGTATCATTCAAGTGAACTCAACAACTGACGGCGTCCGTGGTTGAGTTGTTACGATCCTCGGCTACGAATCCGGAGATCGTGAGTTCAAATCCCGGCGTGCGAAACATAATTTTATTTGATTAATTAATAATAATATATAGTATATTTGCGGCACTCTCCAGAGTGGTAGATACTTTCAGCATCGCCCTGGTGAAAGACCACCATTCAGAATCGAAACGTTACATGAAATGGCTTTAGAAGTATTCGGTGACCAGATCTGAATAGCCAGATACTTTCCCACCTTCCTCTTCTTCATTTCCTTCCCCTCCCCACTACCTTCAACCTCACAGCATTCATATATTCAAATTCCAGACGGTGGATAGCAGTTGGGACTCTTGTGAGGATTTCACATAGAAAAAAATATATAAATAAAATAAAAGTCTACATATTTAATCGGGAACATAAAAAGTTATGTTTTTTTTAAATTTAAGTTAGGTTTTTGCAATTTTGATGAGACCGTTTAACAAGTTCCCTGGTAACGATTAACCTGGAATCATTTAAATTATTTTATCATAAAAAGCGGAAATTCTTGCTTGTGCAATGATTGAGGACTAGAAGCAGAGGATTGTCTCTATGACACGATATATGAATCTGAATGAAGCAAGAAGTGTACGCCAAGATCGATTTCTATAGCGTTCCGTTCTCTCTGCCTACTCCTGTGGAGAAACGGCCTGATAGTTAGTTATATTTGTGTTTCATTTTTATTTCGGTGAATAAATTTTCTATATGCCATTTTTGATTTGCCGCTAAAACGAAATGTTCGTTTTTGTTCGTCCGGATGGCGTTGATGACGTCACGATGGCCAACGTTAGTTGTGTACCGGTGACAGCTGTCTTAACAGCCAGTAGCGTTGCCTGCGTCACAATGGCGTTGTATCCTGTTCTAACCGTGTAGGAATATGGGATTTTGGTCATTTTTAAAATCATAAATTATTAATGAACATATTAAAATGACATTTTTAGTATATTAATTGTTTTTGTGTTTAATTCATAGAACTCCGTTTATTTTCTTAAATTTAATGTAAATCAAATTTAATAATTTTATTGTTCAAGGCCATTTTCAAACTGCAGTTAATCCACATTGTGATGACTTATTTACATTCTAATTTGGACGGGTTTTTTTAAATAATGATTTATTTTCGGTGAAACCGATTTATTTAGAAAGTAATTCAATAATAAAAACTAAAATATTTGCATAACTTAATAATAGCATTATTAAATTTGATTTTATTTTTTTATTTGTAGTATGATCATCAAAATCATAAAAATGTACTTTAACACATTTTTAACGGAATCCTTAATTTGTGAAAATACCGCAGTATACATACAGGAAAAAGGCAAACTCCTATTTCTGAGTGAAATAAACATGATTTCATGTTTCATTTCATATATAATTTGTAATCATTGAAGATAATATTAACAAATTTCCAATGAAATACGAAACAGAAAAAAACACAAAAATAAAAAGTGAGATCGCATCTACGAATCGAACCTGAAAATTTTTCTCAATGTTAAAATTGACTTATACCACTCAAACCGTGGACCTCTACGTAAGAATGGTAAACATTGAAACAAAATATAACGAACAATTATCACTCTAAATCTCGGAAAAGTTTTGAGTTCAGTGGGGTTTTTGTAGAAAGCGTCACCGAACCGTTTACTTTTAATATTTGGATCATTTATATAGCGCGGTTTACGGTGAAAAATTAGGTTTTTATCGGTAATTTAAAACTATCCATGGCTCAATGGCATATAGAATTAATATAAATTATTTCTCAATTCAATGCGCAAAATATCTCATTTCCGCCATAAAGTCAAATTATACCCGATTTTTTATTTATTTAAATGCTAAAGATAAGAACCTTAAAGCGACTCTGTTAAACTAAATTGTGATTTACTGTCCATCTTTTTAGGATGGGATTAAAAATCAACAACTTTTCTGAATTCGCTAACCATATCACTACAAAGACCACCTACCTCAGAATAGGTTTCACCTAGTGAGGTAGGTAATATAAACCATACAGTAATAATATAATTATGTAATATAACTTATATTTAAACATGTCGTATTATATGAAACTGTGTTACGTCCTTTCAAGAACCATAGTTTTGATAAAGATAGTGGCGGATATTTTCGCCATATTAACAATAAAGGAAAATGATTAGACAACTAAAGTATTAGAAATTTCAAAATCCGTAAAGAATAATATAGACATAATTAATAATCATAAAAATCTCTCTCGCATAACACGTAACGTATTGATCATAACTTTGTAATAATGTTTAGTTAATATGAGTTTACGTACTATTGACACACATTGCTTCATTCACATTCATACATCGCCTCATGTCTGTTATTCAGACTGATAAAAACATTTTTGTAAATATCATCAAACTTAAAAATGAACATCACTGACATTTCTGTTACTGTAAAATGCAGAAAATTCTGCTGATTTACGGTTAATTACGGTGAATTACGGTGACATTATTAATAATAACAGTCTATAAAATTACATATCATAATGAAAACCGCAAACCTAAAATATTGTGGTAACGTAATCTGATAACGTTGGTGAATAAATTTTACCTATAAAGGGAGATAATTTTTTTTTTATTTGAAATGTTGTTCTCAAACTATTGTATATTAAATACCCATAACAAAATCAGATATGAACCAAAAAAAAACTCGCTCCATCAAAAAGATCCAAATTTCCATAAGAGTACAAAACATATTATTATTATTTAATTATTATTATTCACTTATTAATATTAACTTATTTTTATTCGTGTATTATTATTTACTTATTACTATTTAATGATTATTATTTACTTATTATTATTTACCTATTTTTATTTACTCAATACTTCTTTTTAACAAAAATATGGTCACCCTATGATTGTGGCTAATTGGAACACACATACTTTATAATAGTTATTTGGGTTACAATAAAATTATTATTGTTGTAATCTATAAATACAAAATAAAAAAATTTAATATTTACTGTAGTTTTTATAGGTGTTTATAGTCTGAATAACTTTGGTGTTATTTAAAAAAATAATAATAATATAACGTTTCACTAAAATTGCGTTGCCTCACATCTCAACACAGGACTGTCCTAGTGAGATGAGTGACTAATGTTTTTGTTTTTTTAAATTTAAGAATAAATAAAATAAATATTAAAAATAATTAATGATATTGCATTAAGGCGATGCAATAGGAAGTAATGCAAAATCATGTATTTTTGGTTTCAAATATCGCAGATGATTTAATTAAATACTGCAAGTAGAACACACCTTGGCCTCTCATTTTTCATTTAACCGGGCATTTTGGTGTGTTTTTATAAGCCGAGAAAAAAATTAATTGTATGACCTTAAAAAAATATTTTTAGTGCAAAATCTCCTATTTACGAACCCCTTTTCCGATATTGTCGTATTCTTCATTGAGGCAAATTATTTTTTTTAGAATATAACCGTAAAACATTTTAATATTTATGCCTGAGCTTTACAAAATAAAATAAAACACGCAATTTTGATGTTCTTTTTTTTTGCGTAAATCTAAAAATGCGGACGGTGTTAAGCGGGAATTTCAACCTTAACGCCACCTGCATAAGGAGTGCGTGATTTTGTTCGAATTTTAGGAAGTGAATCGCCTTAACGGCCCTCTATAGCAGTAATCTGAAATACAACTTTGTCTCTTATATCATGTATTCAGTGCCCCTTCACCGTTGATATATACTACTAAATTTTTCGTGTCATACAAATAAGCACGACACTTTTGACCCACCGTTTTTGGTTGAGAATTTCATAATACAACTCCCTATTGAATTCAGGTGACTCGCTTCGGAAGACTAGCACGCTTCGCTCCAAAATAGCAGAGCGCAAAGCTAACCCCAAATCGCATGACGTAATTTGGTCATGTCAGAAGCCAGAAAGGCACGCGTCACAAGTTTGAAGTGAAACTAAGAACCCAACTGCGTGTACCGCGCCGTACGTATGGTAAAGCCATTGATGAGCGCGGTATTTAGGTAACATATATTATTAGCAGAAATAGATGAAAAATATATTTACAATAAAATGTTTGTGTAAACAAATATCAAAGCTGTGGATTAGACAAACACTTGTTTAAAAGTTGTTTATCCAAAATCAGATTAAAACCGTATACAGTCGAACTTGGTTATAACGATCACGGATATAGTGATTTCACGGCTATAAAAAACAAATACCCACTGACATTTTAATTCAGGCTTATTTACATAAAATTAATTGCTGGAGGTTATAAAGAGGACGCTACACTGATATATAAATCCTCGACGGAAGAAGAGACGGCCTCCATGGTCGAGGGGTAAGGCTCTCGACTTCAAATCCCGGCGTGCGCAAGTAAATATTATTTAATTAATTTGTGCTGTTTCACAATTAATTCATTTAAAAATAACATATAGCATATTTGCGCACGAGTGGAGGATACTTTCAGTATCGCCCTGGTGAAAGACCACCATTCTGAATTCAAACGTTCGTTGAAATGGCTTTTAGCCGTATTTGGTGACCAGATCTGAACAGCCGGGTATTTCCCCACCTTCCTCTTCCTCTTCTCCTTCCCCTCCCCAATACCTTCAGCCTCATAATATTCCCCAATTGGGGATGCTATAGTCTCACTGGCTTCAGACGGTTGGGAGCAGTTGGGACTCTTGTGCGGTATCCATATATAAAAAAAAAAAATATATATATATATACATATAAATTACAAAGTTCTCCCCAAATACAATTGCAATATAGATAGTGTGAGGTTTATAAGCTCCAGTAAGTTATTAAAATAATTATAATAATAATAATAACAATAATTTGTAATTATCTTTTTTTATAACAAATAAAAAATAATAATAACCTCACTGGGATTTCCCTTGCTGAGGATTTCATTTATAAAA
Source organism: Halesus radiatus (assembly GCA_022606495.2). Taxonomy (NCBI): domain Eukaryota; kingdom Metazoa; phylum Arthropoda; class Insecta; order Trichoptera; family Limnephilidae; genus Halesus; species Halesus radiatus. The sequence continues at coordinate 140,949 of JAHDVE020011909.1, forward strand.
TACAATTAAAGAAAATTATATTAAATAGAAATGATTGCTGAAAAAAAAAATTATTAGGTGATATGTTTTAAGTGCAGTTGAGTGGTTGTGTACCAAATACAGAGTAACACCAAATACAGGTGTTACTCTGTATTTGGTGTTAATATATTTTGTATTTCAGATCTCCCTATGTAACGTATCCAGCGATTTTTTTTTAATTATAAAAAACAATTATTGTTGTGATTTTTAAAGGAGAGTGGGATTTTGTTGTAGAGTTTAGTACTATAGTAGAAAAAGTTTATTTGTCCAAATGTTGTGTTTGTGGTTCCTTGTTGGATGTGTTTTTGACTCTGAGATCTAGTGTTTATAATATGTGTGTTTGTTGTTATTTCTTGTTATTTGTATTTATGAATGCAAATTAGTATTATTTTAGAGTAACTAACTAACCATCACGCAGTTTTTCCCGCAGGGTTAGGCAGAAAGGACGGACCGTCAAACAACTCGATCTTGCCATACACTTCTTGCTTCATTCGCATTCATACATCTTCTCATACATTATCTTCTATTATTCCGACTTCTGACATGGCCCGACTAAAAAATTTGATTCACTTGATCGTGCCATGTCTTCTAAGCCCCGGCTTCTTCCATTCACATTCGCGTCATATATTCTTCTTAAACTCCTTTCTTCGTTCATTCGCTCTACGTGTCCAAACCATCTAAGCGTTCCTTTCTTAATCTTACTTATTGCGGTTACATCAGCTTTGGATTCTTTACGAATATCAGTATTTTTCCCACGATCATACATGGTTTTACCACACATTCGCCACAGAGATCTCATTTCTACGGCATTAAGTTTACTTTCATCCTTCCTCTGTCATTTCCATGCCTCACTGCCATACATCGAAACCCTTCTTTTAAAAGCATCAACGGTTTCCGCGGGGATTACAACCATTTGACGTTAAAGAATGTAGGTCAACAACTCCAAGAGATCAGCCTCATGGTACCTGCGCCTAACAAGGCCCCCATTTGGCTAATCTATTCTGACATACGCTGTCGTCCACAGTATTTAATCAGCCGTGTGCTGAGGTCGACCCCGACTGATTCTACCATCAAATAATGAAAAAATAAAGAAAATTACGAAACAAAACGATTATAAATATCGCAGCGAATTATTACGCGAAAATAGTACTTTTGCAGTTATACTCGTACATTGCTTGCATATAGCCCGTTTTAATCGACTACTGTTTATTTGTTAACTAACTGATGTGTACCCGGCTTTCCTCGGGATTATTATTATTTTTTGGAATAAAGTTATGAAGTTGTGAATTCGTACTTGTCGTTTGGGTCCCATAATTGATTTGACAACGAAATAAACATTCATTTGACAATATTATTTCATTGAAAACATTTTTTTTCCAACATGTATCTAAATAATTAAGTTCTAAAATAGGCAACTACTTGTGTTTTCCATTTTTAAAATATTCTATCCTAACAAACCTTCTTCTTTTGAATATGTAATCTGTATATAACCAGAGCGGTATATCTATGGGCTAACCGCAATACAACATGGTGGGTTCAATGTTTTTCATACTAATGTTAAAACGTTTTAGCAACAGTTTTACACATTGGATTTCATTCGAACTACTTTTGAACCCTTCCCGGCACTAATAAGAACGAACTGTGCTATTTTCACCGAAAGCGGTCGAGTAATTTTCGAGAAAATCGAAGACAGACAGACAAACATTCTGTTTTATATATAGAGATGATAACGCCCTGATGGGTGGACACAGATAAAAATAAAAAAGCAAAAAGTTGCATATGATACAAAAAATATATGTATATATATTTATATATATATATAGTACGATAGTGTACATGATACATAATATACAAATGCATAATATATTTGTACAGCGCCTTTAGGGTGATTTCTCACAAAAACGGCGCTATAAAAAACATCCATATTATTACAATGTATGACATAGTGAGGATGACAAAAAAATTTATATAATACGTAATGCAAAATTGCATAGTACATAATATAGTGCATGATACAGAGAAAGAAAAAAGAGGAACAAGTTTTGGATTGTAGATAGATAAAAGGACAATACAAAAATACTCATAATCGTTACTATGTAAAAATATCATTCAGGTATCTTTTAAACATTGAGTAAACTTACATGGAATATGTCTATACTGGAGGCGAATTTGTTTCCAAGTGAATATTATAACAAATTGGATGGCGGGCATGGGTACCCCCGCCCTGGGAACCATTCATTGCACAACACCTCTGCTGTTATAGGTCACCCCAAGTGATTCGCCACGTGCAGTGACTTAACAGGGGTGCCTAAATTCACGGGGTGAGGTTTGTGAAGGTCTTGGCGGAGGACGCGTCTGCCCACCAACTGCGTAGCGGGTCGAATCGGGAAAGGACGATTCAGGGAGACCCTTTGACCTCTCCAGGCGAACTCTCTCGTCCCATCGCCACGCACCGCAGAGGGAGGGATGGATTCATACGTTCTCTCACTCCTGGACACACTGACCTCCAGATTCCTAACCATCCCTCATACTTTTTCCTTCCTTTCTCTCATTCCTTTCATTTAAAAAAAAAACCCTTCATACAGCAGAAAGATGAAAAAAAAACACACTTGTCCCTTTTTCGCTAATAATAACAAGTAGACATAAGTAAGACAAAGAGCCGTTTCTCAGTGACGTTTGGTAAGGCCGTCATTATCGAAAGTGTTCACATATGTGGGTACCAATGCACATAGGTAACTCTAAATATGTGTTAGCATCAACTCTAATTGCGCGACATGTAACTAAAATATACGTATATTAAAAATGCCACAACACAAATTATGTGTGCCTTAGTACGACGTCGCACGATCATATTAACAAAAAGGAGAGTTATGAATGTAAATTAGGCAACACGTGTTTCCCGTTCTATGATCAGACACAAGATCTAAACAGTATGGTAATTCCGAACTTCCACTTCTGCTTCTCTAGTTACTCCAAACCTGCAGGTCCTGTAAGGTGACATTAGCGGGTTCACATTTAAAAGTCGATTTGCAACAGGATTTTAAAAAATAGTACGTATGATTGTGATGATACCAGACTCGAAATGTTACTTGAAATGACTTTAGGCATGTTTGATGACCAGATCTGAATAGCCAGGTACTTCCCCACCTATCTCCTTCCTCTCCTCACTGCCTTCAGCCTCACAACATACCCCAATTTTGGATACCATAATCACAATGGCTCCAAACGGTTGGGAACAGCGAGGACTCTTGTACGGTACTCAAATAAATAAAATAAAATAGATCTGACTAGTCAGGTATATCCCAACCTTCCACTTGCCATTCTCCATCCTCACTTCCTTCGGCCTAACAATATTCCCCGGTTGAGGTTGCTATAATCCCACCGGCTTAGGGTCGACATTTAAGTCGGCGCAGAAATGACGTAATCAACAAAGATTCCCATATTAACATTAAGAGTGTAAGGAGAATATATGATGCGAAGAAGCCGGGGACGCCCGAGGAAAACATGGCACGATCAAGTGAATCAAATACTTGAGTCGGGCCATGTCAAAAGTCGGAATAATAGAAGATAATGTATGAGACGATGTATGAATGTGAATGAAGCAAGAAGTGTATGCCAAGATCGAGTTGTTTGGCGGTCCGTCCTTTCTGCCTACCCCTCCGGGGAAACGGCGTGATGGTTAGTTAATTAGTTAGTTAATTTTTAACAATCGGAAGGTGCTTTAAACGATATGTCACACATAGTTTTTAAGACATCATATTTTTCACTGAAGTTCCTTGTTATCTTATTTTGTTTTACCCCACAAGAGTCCCAACTGCTCCCAACCGTCTAGAGCCAGTGAGACTATGGCATCCCCAATTGGGGAATGTTGTGAGGCTGAAGGTATTGGGGAGGGGAAGGAGAAGAGGAAGGTGGAGAAATACCTGGCTATTCAGATCTGGTCACCAAACACCGCTAAAATCCATGTCAAGCAACGTTTCAATTCTGAATGGTGGTCTTTCACCAGGGTGATACTGAGAGTGTCTTCCACTCTGGAACGCGCGCAAATATACTAAATATTATTTTTACATGAATTAATTGTGAAACAGCACAAATTAAATGTACTTGCGCACGCCGGGATTTGAACCCGCGACCTTCGGATTCTTAGTCGAGAGCCTTACCCCTCGACCATGGGAGGCCGTCAGTTACAGGGTTAAGCCACTTCTGCGCTAACCGCCCCATTTGTGGTTCATATAAAAAAGCCGGTTCACTTATCGTTCTGGAAAAATGCCGCAATTCAGAATCTAAAAGTTGTAGAATGGCTTTAGCTGTGTTTTGTGACCAGATCTGAATAGCCATGTACGTCCCCACCTTCCCCCTCCAATCTCTTCCCCTTCCCCACTCCCTTTAACCTAACAACCTTCCCAATTGGGGATGCCACTAATATAAATAAAGGTACCTACACACAGCCACTGACAATTCATATTTTTAAACACCAAATTTACATAATTTATTTTTTTAATTAATGTTTTTTATTGTTTTTATTACAACTTCGCGATATGTTATTTTTAGGTTATTTTGTAAGCGCGACTGTCGACACCTCTCGGCGATATCCCGAAGCAGACTGGACTGAATATATCTGGAACGTTTTCGGCCGGCGTCAAATAATGTTCCAACCAAGGCTTTCCCAACTTCGGAAAATTCCTACGAAAAATCTACGCTTTTCTTGTACCAAACCTCGCCTAACCTTTTTGTAACGACCCCATACAATACTTTTGAAAGTCAGAAAAAGTAAGAAAAAAATAGCATCTATGAAAAAATCTCTATGCGTGAAAAAACAAGAAAAAAGTAAAATAATTTTGGTTTTTCAGTTTTATTTAAAACATACAAAAAACACGTTTTGACATTTGAAAACGGAAATAAATCTTTGTCATTCAATATTTGAATAGCGACATTTGACATTTCGGTGACGTTTGTTCACCCTGTTGACAATTTTTATAACTAGTCCCCTGCTGAGGGGAACTTGATCCACAAAAATCGATATCCTAAATTGATCGTGAATTTGAATTTGGCTGGGGAGAGCGTATTTGTGCATTTTAACAGTGTCGAGGCGAAATTTCGGCTCAACAGTTACTCAGTAGGAGGATTGGGAAGAACGACAGTTTGTAGGACAAAGAAGTATTAAATACAATGCTATTAAGCTATTCAATTCCCTGTCTAGTGACATTAAAAATACGTAAACCAAAAGTTCCGTTAAAATTAAAATCATTAATCACCTCCAATAAACTTATATACTACGAAATGAAAAAGAAAATTGTGAAGATAATGTATTCGTCATCTAATTAATACCTTAACAACCACTCCTGTAAATTGCTATATTAACACAGGCGTTTCACACCTAATGAGATGGGCAATACGTCAGCCTATAAAAAATGTATATATCTATATATATATAAAATTAATGAAAGTTTGTTTGTTTGTTTGTCCTCGATTTTCTCGAAAATCACTGGACTGGTTTCGCTGATAACACAGTTTGTTCTTATTAGTGCCGGGAAGGTTTAGAGAGTAGTTTGAATGAAATCCAATACGTATAACTGTTGATATAACGTTTTTAAATTAGTATGAAAAACATTGAACCCGCCATGTTTTATTTAGGTTAGCCCATAGATGTAACTCACAGATTGCATATTCAAAAGAAGAAGGTTTTTTTGGGTAGAATATTTTCAAAGTGGAAAACACGAGTAGGCACCTACTTAAGAACTTTATGATTTAGATATTCGTATATATTGAATAAATAAAAGTAGGAATGAAATAAAATATTCAAATGAATGTTTCTTTACTTACTTTCGCTGTCACTCAGATCCTCTAGTCTTACGGGGAATAACGTCTTTACCAATTGAGCCATTGAGGCCTAATTACATTCGGTCGTTTTTATCGATCTCATATTCCCCATTTGAATTACTGAATACTACTATTCGGAATTAATTCCCAGATTTTTTTGGTTGCCATCTTTTATTACAATTGAAAAGATCTACCCAAATATATTTGCAACCTAGATGGTGTCTGAAATACACCTATCAGATTTTATTTACATGGGTGATCTATTGACTTTTCTGTAAGATGAAGATGTTAGGAGAAATTTAAAAAAAATATTACATTTTGAATATAAAAAGAAATACTTAAGAACAAAAACCACGTTACTTCATCTTCATCACCGTATTTACTTAAAATACGGCAGATTATATTACAGTTTATATCTGCTCTGACGGAAACCCGATTATTCCGAAACCGGTTAGCATATTTTCATAAATGAAGTGATGTACGCAAAAATATACATTCCAATTGAGACTACCGTTTTTTTAAGATTTAGGTGGGAATGTTTCAACCCCCTTCACCCTATACATGGTGTCCGGAAACTCGTAGTACAAGCGGGGAAACTGGTAAATCTGAATTACATTTGGAGTCGATTTTGTGGTATAACTTTTTTTTACTTATATGAGCTTTCTTTTTCGAGTGAATCGAGTCTGAAATTGGAATTTTCTAGGTAAAATATTGAGAGAAAAAAATCAGTCGCTACGTGATTACTATCAATTCATTACTGTATTTTTAAAAACATCGAACCGTACAAAAAAAAATTCAAGTTGAACACAAAATATGGAAAATATATATTTTTTAAAATGTATGTTTAGGTCGATTTATTCTGTTTTTTGGGGTTCCCTTAGTAGTGATGTTTATTAATTTTTTACAAGTAATCAGAAATTTCTAGGCCGTTAAATATTTTAAAGAGAAAAACTATTACATATTTGCTTTAATGACAGTATGTTTTGATTCCATAGCATTTTTTTAACTTAAGAATATCGTTTCGTCTTAAAATTATTTGCATGACTTTGTTTTACAAAACTGTTCTAAAATCCTCCTAGTTCGACAAGAATAAAATACTGTACTTAAATAAATAATTCCAGGAACAATGTTTAAGTTTATACACACGTAGTATTACAGAATTCTGCATTGATATTTCTTCTTATCCTTCCGAGTGGTGAGACTTTTTGACAATTTTCTTTATAACATATGTTGCATGAAGAGATAGATTCAGTTTGGAATCTAAAATAACACCCAAATATTTCATTTCGGATACTTCCTTCAAAATATCTCCATCCATTATTATCAAAGGGGTGTCAACTATTCTTTTATTTCCGATATCCGTAAATTAGGTTTTGCTTAGATTTAACTTTAATTTAATATTTTTAAGAAAAAGAGCTACATTGTTAACGTCATAGTTTAGTTGGTTCACAATTGACACATTACTTATTATTATTATGACGACAATTATCTCTAGATATATATATGTGGCAATATTTAAGAATTTTTCTAGGTCATTTATTTATATTATGAAGAGGATTGGTCCAAGAACCGATCCTTGTGGAACTCCTAATTTAATGGGTAGCGTATCCGACACTATTTCTCCCACTTTAGTAGTCTGATATTTGCCCGTTAATGCTGTTCCCTTTAATCAAACTTCTTTCATTTTTCAATTATAATTCTCAATAGTTTTAAATGTCATTTTGAATTCAAGAAAAACACCAATTACATAATTTTTTATCTTCTTTCCAGTCTCCTAATATTGTTATGGGCCATTTCGTAGGATCGAGTATTTCTGAACCCACATTATTCCTCAATATATTGTTTTCTCTAAAAGCTATACAAGTTGTTGTTTTACTATGAATTCGAGAATTTGTTCATATTTAAGAAGGGTGTTAAATTTCTCATATTTCTTTTCATTCTTTTTCTTCGGTAATTGTATTACTTGGGACGTCTTATTTATGTATTTAAAGAGTTAATAACAGTAAAATTATTTTTTCGATAACTTCACAAATTACGAAGTTTGAACTTACAAGCTATTGACAGTAACGGATACTGCCGTGTCGATGGTCTATATGGCCGCGCCAGTCATTTTATGTGACGTCACACGCCAATTGGCCGGCCGGCGAAATTATCAACGGTTTCAAAAAGTTCTGTCCTCAGCATGCCCTATGTGATACATCTATTAATACCATAAAATTCCGTTGTGGGAGACAATCTCATTAGATTGAAAGACACTGATATATACGCAGGCACGTATTTTTATCGACTATTCTTCACAAACATCGATATAATTGGAACAGCGAGGAAGCCATTGTTCTTGTTATCTTATAATCTGCCGGTCTATAATGCCGACACTCTATTTATCTCTTAAAAAGTGACATCTATCGGAACTTAAAACTACTAATATAGCCATCTATGCTTTACAATTCAAACTATCACAGAGTTGACGCAATCAACGGATACATACAAAGGATTGTGTGTAGGTATTGGTGTAATGCTTCCGGCAGTGATGTCGGGGAACGTTGGAACGTCGAGCTCCCGCGGCCTAATATTTCCGTAGTGTCAGAAGGGTAAAAAAGGGTTTTTGTTAATTGTACTGACCAGAGTGTTAAGATATTTATAAAAAATAAATGATAATATGTAATAATAAAAACGTTTATTTTTCAATAAGCTGTTAATTCACATATTTAATTTTAACATATTATATAGTTTTAGTAATTGACATAAAAGTCACTTCTCAGCTATACACTCCGGAGTCCGAAGTGCAAATGGTTTTCAGCAGTGCCTATAGAAATTATATGGAGTTAAAGTTTGACGGCCTCCGTGATCGAGGGGTAAAGCTCTCGACTACGAATCCGAAGGGTTCAAATACCGGCGTGCGCAAGTAAATTTTATTTAATTAATTAATTTTAAAATAATATGTAGTATATTTGCGCACGTTCCAGAGTGGAAGATACTCTCAGTATCACCCTGGTGAAATACTACCACTCAGAATTGAAACGTTGCTTGAAATGGCTTTTAGCCGTGTTTGGTGACCAGATCTGAATAGCCGGGTATTTCCCCACCTTCCTCTCCCCCTTCTCTTTCCCCTCCCCAGTACCTTCAGCCTCACAACATTCCCCAATTGGAGATACCATAGTCTCACTGGCTCTAGACGGTTGGGAGCAGTTGGGACTCTTATGCGGTATTCATATTAAAATATATAATATATATCAAATATCTATACTTAAATAAAACAAATAAAATAAAAATGTATAATAAAAAAATCATTAACATAAGTATAAATTTTATAATTTGTCAATGATTTTGTTCGGGCTGACTATTGTGCAGTCAGCAACCATGTCGACCTTACACGTTAAACATGCCTTTTATATGGTATATAAGATGAACTTTTTCAAAGCCATTGGAATTAATTTTTCGAATAACAAGTTTCTAACATGCTGTATGCGAGCAATGCATATGTCCGAGTACTGTGTTCGTGCCAACTTAAGCGGTAAATAGACGATACCTATTTTCATCCAGATTGCCGATGATTTGTCTTTTTCTATGAAAAATTCCATACAAAATTCCATAGAAAACGACAATTCACGTCCAATCTGTACGAAAATAGGTATCGTCTAATTACCGCTTTACTCTCGTTGAGATACCTAAACAATAAATACTCAAAAATCAAGTCAAAATAATGATTAAAGAAACTCCTTTGGTGATTGAACAATAATGTGAAAAGTTTGGGAACATTAGCAGACGTGTGTGCGATATCAATAAATTAAATACGAAAACCAATAATCGCGAAACTTGAAACCGACCTAAGGACAGATAGGTAGGAACCATTGAAAAAGAAAACAAAAAAATTGACCTTCAACTTTTACAGAAAAATTCCCCTATTGAAATATTAAATTATTTTGATTAAAAAATGCCTTACGTATGGTTTTTCAGAATTTAAATCATTTAAAACAATATTCCCGGCTTCGACATTATTTTTCCTTGTTGCAAATAAGAATAATAACAATAATATTTGGATGATTTGTACAGCGTCGTTTTTGCGAGAAATTACCTCAGGGGCACTTGTACAAATATTATTTTTTGTCCAATCGCTTACTATAGACATTCTATTATAGGCCTGCAGGACCAACTACCAACTTGGCAATGGTCATGCCGGTGGGGAGGGCAATCTTGCTGTTAAATTAAATTCACTTCAGATATCGACATACTCGTATTTACCATCAATGAAGCTGCATTTAAACATAAAGCTTTGTTGCTACTTGTATAATACCAGTATGCCTTGTATAAAATTTACTGAGATTATGTATGTCTACATTCTTTCTTTTAATTTTAATTTTTTTTTAATTAATTATTTTGGATGTTGCACATCCTGTCTCATTTAATATAATATCTTTAAAATTGCCTTAAAATGTAAATTTTGTAAAATTGTTAAAAGGAATAAAGAATTGAATTGAATTACTACTTATGACTAACAAATTACATTCATTGGTTCACCGATCTGCAATACCAAACTATATTTACAATCCATTTGACCAATGAACGTGATGCCGCATTAAAATATACGTGTTATTAATTTTATCTACAGGCAGATAATATTATACAGGACCATACTTACCTGGAAGGTCACTTGAGATAAATACCGTTTACAAAAATAAAAATATTAAAATGGAAGAGTTTACTAAATCGCTTACTTAATTGCACGCGTGAATGGCACTTATCACTTTCATCAGTTGCCATTAATCACTGTCCTTGCTACTGGCTACGTGTAACTAACTAACTAACCATCACGCCGTTTCCCCGCAGGGGTAGGCAGAGAGGACGGACCGCCAAACAACTCGATCTTGTTATACACTTCTTGCTTCATTCACTTTCATACGTCTCATACATTCTATTCTGTTATTCCAACTTCCGACATGGCCCGACTCAAGTATTTGATTCACTTGATCGTGCCATGTCTTCTTCGGTCGTCCCCGGCTTCTTCTTCCATTAACATTCACGTCATATATTCTCCCTATACGTCTTTCTTCGTTCTACATCCCCAAACCACCTAAGCGCCCCTTTTTTAATCTTGCTCACTACGCTTACATCAGCCTTGCATTTGGTTTTACAGCACATTCGTCCAGAGAGCTCATTTCTACAGCATTCAGTCTACTTTCATCCTTCCTCTGTCAGTTCCATGCCTCACTGCCATACATCAGTGTTGGTATCAGCACTCAATTGTGGACTGCTAGCTTCGCTTCTTTGGACAACTTTTTGTTTGCGCCAACCGCGTTCAGTCATCCATCAATGGAGTTTTCTGCATTCACCCTTCTTTCAATATCACTATCAGTCTTTCCATCTCTCGTAAACATACTTCCCAAATACACAAACTCATCAACCTGCTCCAAGTATTCATCATTCAAAACTATATTGCACAGTGTTTTCGTACTCTCTCTTTCAAACACCATGAATTTAGACTTACTTACATTCTTCATTAGCTCATTCTTCATACATACTTCATTCATCCTAGACACGAGGGACTGTAGATCTTCCATACTGTTAGCAATCACTACGTGTAACCTACGCATTAGTATCTCCCGGATGAGAGACCATCATTCGGAATGGAAACGTATTAAGAAATGGTTGTAGCTATGTTTAGAAAGACTTGGGTTAGTATGTTTTCTTGTTTTCGTCGTAACTAACCACTACAGGGTTCACCTAGTTAAAAATATACCAATGGTATTTGCGTATTCGGAAATGTGGTGTTTGTGATCAAACCGTTCAAAATACGACGTCATTTTGGTAATGATTTGATCATTTCCTTGCAAAGCAAACCCGTTTAAAAGAAAAATAATAAAGGATATAATATACTAAAAAACAAAATTTGTGATCAACATGCACAGAATCTGCACAAGTCGACCCCTTGGAATAACAAGGTGCCATCTGACACGGAAATGTTATGCGATAATGAGCCTTAAAGATGCTCTCCTCAGAGCACATTATCGCTGTGTCAGATGGAACCTTGTTATTCCAAGGGGTTGATAGTGACACCTCAGACCTGAGAGATACACAAGTATATCGATCTGTAAATACCCATCGTAATATTATCTATATATATATAAAAATGAATATTTGTCTATCCGTGTGTCCTCGATTTTCTCGAAAATTACTCGACCGGTTCCGTCGAAAATAGCACAGTTTGTTCTTATTAGTGCCGGAAGGTTTAGAGAGTAGTTTGAATGAAATCCAATATGCAAAACTGTTGTTAGGACGTTTTAAAATTAATACGAAAAATATTCAACCCGCCATGTTGTATTGATGTTAGACCATTGATATACCACTCTGGTTAGCCACAGATTACATATTCAAAAGAAGAACGTTTGTTTGTATAGAATATTTAAAAAAAATGGAAAGCACAATTAGGTACCTATTAAAGAACTTTATTATATAGATATATTTTGAAAAAATAAATGTTTGGAATGAAATAAAATTTTCAAATGAATGTTTCTTTGTTTAGAGATAGTTACATTCACTGTCAAATCATTTATGGCACCCAAACGACAAGCAAGAATTAACAACTTCAAATTGTGTTTAAAAAAAAAAGTAATCCCCAGCAAGGCCGGGTACACATCAGCTAGCATAATACATAACCCTTGGTTACCTGTTTTTACTGAGTCACCACCTCAAACAATGCTAATAAAGACAGGAACCTATTGTAATAAATTAATAAATCGCCATCTCTTATCTCCAGATAAAAGTTAACCATGATAATATTTGCCGCCCGTAGTAATAAAGCTATTCATGATATTTCAGGGGTTTTTCATCATTTATTGATCAATATATATGTTGTCTTGACACGTGTCACACATAAACACGTTCCATTATTGTGTAAATTATCACTGAAAACAAGGGCAACAATCATTACATTAGTTGTAAGTCTTTATTCCTAAAACACAGATGTTAACCATATTGTTTAAAAGACTCATTTGTTCATAAACATCTTTGCCACTAGTTTTAAGTCACTAGTTACAGGTCTTAGTTGTAAGTCGCTAATTATAAGTCTGAATTAGGTATTTTCTACTTATAAACATTACCTGTAAGCCAATAGTAATAAATATAAGATGTAAATTATTAGATATAAGTCTAAGTGATGAGGTATAAGTCAGGTAAATATGTTGTAAAGCGCCCTTGAGGTGATTTTCTCACGAAAACGGCGCTATAGAAATAATTAATTAATTATTATTATTATATTTTGATAAATCAATGGATATTTCAAAGCTTCACAGCTCATGATGGAAATGATGATCCGAGGAGAAAACATATTTTTTTATGTGAGTACCGTACAAGTCCCAGCTGCTCCCAACCGTCCGGAGCCAGTAAGACTATGGCAAACCAAGTCGGGGTACATTGTGAGATTGAAGGTATGGGGGAGGGAAAGAAGATTAGAAAGAGGAAGGTGGGGAAGCCTGGCTATTGATATCTGGCCACCAAACATGGAGGAAGCCATTTCTAACGTTTTTATTATTTATGGTGGTCCTTCACCAGAGCGATGCTGAAAGTATCTACCACTCTAGAACGTTCCGCAAATATACAACATATTATTTTTAATTAAATAATTATAAAATAACACAACTTAATCCAAACAAAATTACTTTCGCACGCCGGGGATTAGAACCCGCGACCTCCGGTTTCCTAGCCAAGGATCGTAACCACTCAACCACAGAGGGTTGCTTTGATCTAGAAATTATAGACAGACAAAGCTATGTAAATATCTTTCTACTGTTAACTTAAAGCCCAAAAATTAATTATAAAAATAATTCCAAATTTCTCTCTTTCTACCAGTACCGATACGATCTTCAATATCATCATGTTATGGACATAAAGCAACTCTTTGCAAGAAACATTCTTGTCAATTTAAACAAACATTTTTTTGCTTCAAACTCCTTTTGATAGAACTGATTTTGGACAAAGACAGTTTAAATACATAGCACGCAAACTATACAATACACTACCAGCTACGACTAGACAAATAAAAACATTGAATTAATTTAAACGTGAAATAAAACTTTGGATTATTAAAATTGGTCGTCCAATTATTGGTAACTACTGTAATACACATTCTTAGACGCGCCAACTCAATTTTGAATCTATATTTGTCTCTAGACATATGCAATCCAATTTTATTTTTGCATTTACTCTCAACTGAATTATAAAACTATCAAAATATAACATACATATACACCTATACAATATCGTAAAAACTTCATCCATATCTTTGTTACTGTATTTTTTTTTAATTATATAACTTTTGTACTTCATGCGCCAGTCTCGACATAAGAAGTTTCCCAGTGAGACGGACATCGAATTTGCCTTTGTAATTATGTTTTATAAAGATTAATAAAAGAAAATTTAAAAACTCAAATGTGGATTTTATGCTATGCTTTCTATTGTATTTTAATCGTGATTTTTTTAGCAAATGTTAACTTTTTTTTTTTTTTATATATATTTATTTCTTGCTAAAGCAATCCCGATGAGTTTCAAAACTCATTTTAGGACGGGAGGAATTTACAATACATAAGTAGAAGATAGTACATACAATTTTACATTGACAGCAAAATATCAAAAATACAAGTTTCACATACAAACAGAAATAATTTTATAAGGCCAAGTTAAATAGAACAACACACAAGAGAAAACATATAAGGGAACAACAAAATATACAAATATGGATTTACTGATTTTCATTTTTAAATATCCTTAAAAAGTATTCCTTTATACCATCATTTTGGGATTTTTTATTTTTCTGGATGGTTTTGTACATATCTGGAAGCGAATTATAAAGTGTGTAGGCAATGTAGTTTAAAGATTTTATTCCATATTTTGTAGTGTGTGTTTGAGGAATGCGGATTTTATTGTTATTTCGAGTATTGTGGTTGTGGATGTCTTGATTGTAAAGTGGCTTGACGTTAGTGTGAGTTGATTGTTGAGTAATTTGTAGGATGGTGCTGGTGATTTCATACTTAGGAAGGATCGTGATTGGAAGGATACCGGAAACTGAGTAGATGTCCCTGACATGAGTGTCCCATGGAAGTCCAAAAACATTTCTGAGGGCTCGGTTTTGAACCACCTGCAGATCAGCAATCAATTTCTTCGAGGCAAAGCCCCAGATACAGCAGAGATAGGAAATGTGTGAATGTACCATGGCGTAATATACTGCAGTTAGTAACGGAATGGGTAGTAAACTTATTAACAATGTACACATAACGTACGGTCCTGATGAAAGTTGAGTTCAACCGAAACCGGTCAATAATGCATAAATATAAATAAAATAAAGTGGTATAAAACAATAAAAATTCTTTCATTTAAATTATAATGTCAAGCCACAAAATGATTCACCAGGGTGGTCACTGGGTGTTCAGCCGTGTCTCCTACAACATAACAACATGGTTCAACTCCACAGGCATCGTGGCCTACTTTCCATCAAGGCGGGGTATTGGCACCATACACAAATGAATTCTTCTTCATCCTCATCACATATCCTCCAGCTATTAGCGTTTACGTTCCACTCCCAACAGCTGCATGTGTCAGGTGTGTACAATGATGGTTTCTAAGTTTACCACACTTTAAATAACGCAACATTAAAAAAAATCACCGGTTCGCCAATACTGTCCAAGAACGAGTCCGAAATGAACCTCATACGTGCGTTATTAATCCCGCACGGATAGGACTTTCCGTCCTAAGAAACAGTTTGTATAAAACATACTACAGCACTACAGCGAATCTACAAGTAGCCGGGGTGCACAGCGACTATGGGACTTGTTAATCCCAAATTTGTACGTAATAGTATTTGGACTAATCAACAGAATTTTTTCTCTGTGTTTATCGTGTTTTAAGTTGTCATTAAAATAAGTTAAATATTGTAGATGTTACATTTTAGTTACCGTATTTCTAGAAATTGCTAGTATTGGCAAGTATGTACAGAAACGAACATTTCTTATGTAAATGCCACAGACGTTTTAATGAATCGCCAAATTTTATCCTGTTAATAATCCGTCTAGAACTAGCTTTCTCAGTGAGTTTCTACGCATTCTTAGTAGTTGCCTTGCTCATTTAAGGTGTGAATTTACTGATGACCAGTTTTATAATGAACAATCAAATTTCTGTTACGTAACGAACCGTTTAGTTAACGGACCGTTATCCAATCCGGTTTTGAATAACTGCCATTCGCTTGTCATCACTTTTACTGTTCGATAAGGAATCCATTAATCCATAAGGCAACAACTGACAGCTGTCTGACGAACGTTTATAAAACGGCGAAATCGGGTGGTAAATTATCAATTTATAATTTAAAACAGAAACTAAAATCAACAAAGCGAACAAATTTTTGGAGACTTCAATTTGCACAATAATGCCTAGCGTTCAAAACACAAAAACATACAACGATAATATTAGGCACAATTTGAGGTTAAAAGTGTACGACCTCTGGACTTACAACAATACACGCGACCTCTAATCCTGCAATGTCTATTTAGCTATCTATTTCTGATCTTATCTGTGGAGAACCACAGATAAAGAGAGCAAACAATATGGCTAAATACAAAATGAGGCATCGCATGTGGCACCTATCTGTTTTTCCCCGCTAAAATATGTACCGATGTACGCTTAATGCACTGGGCAAAGTTGTGGGATTAAAATATCAGAGCAAAACCATTTCACGAATTGCTAGATGACTCAAAATGCAATCGAAAAAAAAAAAAAAAAGATTTTGCATGGCTAAATCAACATCGCGATTGGATTTTTTATGCTCCTCTTAACCTGGACTACCCTAACCCAATATATAGAGCGTATATGGGGTTTGTCCACAGGAGGAAAGTGGTAGCGTATAGTAAGATTAAGGAACGCCGAGCTCAAGCGGTCTTATACCTTTGTAGTGTGCCGAGGGTAAATTTGCGCGCGGCCCGCCGTGCACCAATTTCGTCTATTTTCGTAATAACTTCCTTGTTTTTTGAAAAATTTTGATTTTTTAAATTCCACCGTCTCACCAGATAATGTGTTTATATGTGTATAAAAATTGTATATATCTATCATAAGCAGTTTCCCGGAATAGCTGCTTGTATTCAGAGATAAGACTTTTTTCTCTGATGTTATATAGAAATACATAATGAAGAAATATGAAAATATACTTGAAGTTTTATTATATTTTCCATAAAGCCAAATAACTGTTCTTTAAAATAAAATATAAATTATACGAGTTTTCTAAATTTCTCACAATTTATTAAATAAGTATTCGATTTCCTTTCTAAACCACCAGACCGAGCGCGAGCGTCGATCGGCGAGGCTTAGAACTGTTTTTACAAACCTAATAGTCTATATTTTTTTTCAATTATGTGCAAAAACGGATTAAAATCGTATACCTATAATTTATTAAAAAAAAACATTTCACTGAAAATCTATTAAAATGAACCTAAAAACCCAATTCCTAGAGGCGCTAGTGTAGCATGTTGCAATCCCAATGTTAGGGAAATATCAGGAGATGAAAGTATTGTCATATTTCTATGGTATTTGATTCCACCTACTACCATAATTTATTGTAAGCGTAAAATGTTAATTTAATGGAATGATGGCGGAATTTGGTGGCAAGGGATTGAACCCGCGACGCCTGGGTGGGAAACCAACGCTCTAGTATAATCGGCTACTAAAAGAGAGTTTGCCACAGAGAAGATAATCAACAGAGGTGCTTTAACAGGTGAGAAGAAGCCAAATTTAGCAGGCTGAGAGATGAGCCTGGAGGCGTGTTCTTTTCAGTGATTTGCCAATAAATAAATCCCAACATTATGCAGACAACTCGCATTGCAGTGCAAAGTATTAGTATTTACTCTTCGAAAAACAAATCTGCTAATGATCAACTCTTCATTTTTATAATTGTGTGGAATTTATCGCCAATATCCTTCCTGTAGCTGCCATGCCAACATCCGAAACTAACCTAAACCGCCAATTTAAGTAAAACTGCAATAGATAAAAAAAAGTTCAGCTTGTTTACAAAAACAGTATATTTTGTTAGAGTATTGACCCTTTTAGATTTTGTATTAATTTACTTATCGCAGAAAACGATGACATGAACGCTTTCGCGTCGTCATTTCAGTTTAACAAGATTTTTTGACAAAACTGTTAAGAATTATATTGAATAAGCTTAAAAATAATTAAAAATAACGATTTCCTGTGGAATGTCATGCGATATTTGTGATTATTCTCACTATCAGTTTTGACATAATTTTAATGCGTTATTCCGTAAAATCTTCCGATGATCATTAGACGGCAGTCAGCGTGCGAATGATTTTATTAAAAAAAAATTGAGCTGGTGCCAAAATGGATGTCACGTGACCTTTGCCTCCACGTAAAATGGTACGGGTAAATTTTGCTTCGGGCATGTCTATGTAATTCTGACGTCAGCGGAGTTTGCTAACTTCACGAGGGGATTCAGCGTTACTGGCTTTAAGAATCACGAAGGAGGCTAACGATCTTGAAGTATGGCTAATTGACATAAGAAGCCTTTTGTTCTAAGCTCTACAGCCAATTCTGCGAAATCTTTTCATTCTTTTCAAATGTAAAGAGGGAGAGGGACGTCGGAGGGGGATTATTTATGAATTCCAAACAATGAATATTGTTGCGCAATACGATACACATAATGTTTTTAAACAGAAAAATATTGAAGTAATTAAAAAAAAAAAATAGGTGGTAGTTTAATTTTTTTTCATAAACAATAACGTTTATGTTTTTTTAATTGCGAATTACAAAACTTTCAGGTATTTTTTTTTTAATGTACTGGAAAAAGATTCCAATTATTTTTCTCCACTTTTTAAACTTATTTAAACATTTATTTTGTAAAACGCTCGGAAAAGGTCCAATTTCTGATTTGATTTTGATAAATGGCCTATGTTAATTTTAAAAATAAATATCTTTCTCTATAAAAATATAATGTTTATCATATTGCGTAATAATATTATTATTATTTCGAAATAATAAACAATCCCTCTGCAACATCCCTCTGCACCTTAAGTTTCGTTCAGAGGAGCATTTTGCAACAACAAAGGGGTAGGGATAGACAGGGTAGGGGTAGGGACATGGGTAGGGGTAGGGGTAGGGACATGGGTAGGGGTAGGGGTAGAATATTATATGAGTAAACAAATATTATATAGTAAACCATTATGTGTTTGATAGGTACTGGTTAGTGCTGTGAGGAAAAAATGCGTTTAAAATTGAGAACAAAAAAAAGATAATATTATTGAGTAATATTGATGAGATTGTGAGATTGATTGTTACGTATCACTCAGCTTTATGAGCCGACGACGAAACTCGTGGATGCAGCCTGAAGAGGGCCCAGCAAATAGTCAATAACATATTAAGTGTATAATGGTGTTGTGTCCGTGAGGTGTTACATTTCTGTGATGAGAATATGTGCTTTTTAGTGTGCCACCATCAGTTAAGAAACTATGATTTTGTTTTTGTTTTATTATTTGAATTATTATTTTTTTTCGAACTAGATTGTGAAATTTGAATACTTTAAATTCTTTACAAATAAGGTCAATAATCTATTATTTTCAGTAAATATTATTTAAAACTTAAATTGACTACACTAAAATTAAAGAGGAAGGATGAAAGTAAATTGAATGCCGTAGAAATGAGACCTCTGAGGCGAATGTGTGGTAAAATCATGTATGATCGTGTGAAAAATATTGAGATTCGTAAAGAATCAGGGCTGATGTAAGCGTAATGAGTAAGATTAAGAAAGGGACGATTAGATGGTTTGGGCATGTAGAGCGAATGAACGAAGGAGTGTAAGAAGAATATATGACGCGAATGTGAATGGAAGATGAAGACGGGGACGGCCCCGAGAAAGACATGGCACGATCGAGTGAATCAAATACTTTAGTCGGGCCATGTCAGAAGTCGGAATAATAGAAGAGAATGTATGAGACGAAGTATGAATGTGAATGAAGCAAGAAGTGTATGCCAAGATCGAGTTGTTTGGCGGACCGTCCTTTATGCCTACCCCTGCGGGAAAACGGGGCAATGATTAGTTAGTTAGTCAAATTGGCGGCACGCCTAGCTCTTATGTTGGCCTCTTCCGCTTGCGTGTTAGGGCATCTCTATGTATTATTTGCTCTGTGGTTGGTAAACATAGCATTTGCGCATTTCGCAATCTTCAGATTGACTTTCCTGTCGAAAGCTGAGGTTTACGAATTCCCTGGCACAGGGTCAAAAATCAAAAATAAAATCATAATATTTACGTTGCGGCTTAAGTACGCTGTTTTTGTAAATACTTTTTCGTTTGTGAAACATTCCAATGATTTCTGAGATTGAACGATTTATCTATATCAAACGAATCTTCATAAAATTCTAGCATATTTATTTGCACTCGTAATTCTCACACCGTACAAAAAACGCTGCGTGTTTTTATTGCCACAAAATGTGGGTTCGTTGGAAGAAATTGCCACAAGGCAACATGCCCATCTAATGTTTCAAAGATCCAATCATGTCCGATTACTAGAGTCGGGTAAATAACACAGAATTTTCGTTTTTCACGTGATTTTCATTTATTTTAAAATAAAAAAAGTAATATTGTACGATCTAAATATTTTTTTTTCTAAGGTTTTGACAAGCTTGAATACCCAGAAAAATGATTAAAACACCAACAGATCGAAAAGCTCCGGCTTGCCTCTGACGTCATCTAAATGAGATAATTAATAAATCAATTTAGAAAAATTATTTTAAATACCGACAAATCTAAACGCTCCTGCTTGCCCCTTATCTGATCTGATCTGATCTCATCTGATCTGATCTCATCTCATCTCATTTTATTTTACTTAATTTTATTTTATTTTATTTAGTTTTATTTCATTTTATTTCATTTTATTTCATTTTATTTCATTTTATTTCATTTTATTTCATTTTATTTCATTTTATTTAATTTTATTTAATTTTATTTAATTTTATTTAATTTTATTTCATTTTATTTCATTTTATTTCATTTTATTTCATTTTATTTCATTTTATTTCATTTTATTTCATTTTATTTCATTTTATTTCATTTTATTTCATTTTATTTCATTTTATTTCATTTTATTTCATTTTATTTCATTTTATTTCATTTTATTTAATTTTATTTAATTTTATTTAATTTTATTTAATTTTATTTAATTTTAT
>JAHDVE020011910.1:0-37105 GCA_022606495.2 Halesus radiatus
TATTTTATAAACAATAAATATTAGCCTGAAACACTCATCCAAATTGAAAAAAACCTTTCCGAGCAAAGATAAATGTCGCCGACAGGACTCGAACCTGCACCCTTCTGATGTCCGGTCAGATGCTCTACCGTTGAGCTACGTCGGCTTATCGCAAACCCGCCAAGTTAATCAATATATACTAGTGTTTCGGCGACATTTATCTTTGCTCGGAAAGGTTTTTTTCAATTTGGATGAGTGTTTCAGGCTAATAATTATTGTTTATAAAAATAATTGTTACCCTTTGCGCTATGCACAAAAATCTTGTCTTAAGTTTTTAAGAACTTTAGTTTATCGATTAATAGTGATGTATCTGATATGTATTCCTGTAAAATTAAGCCTCTGGTATTATTTCTGTAATGTTAATAAAATAAAAAAACTAATGTACCTACTCATGTTCTACCCTACTGTTGTACTACGTGTACCTATTAAAGCTTAAGCCCCACGGCCTAAGTGCCTAGGTAGGTAGATTATTCCAGTTTGACATATTTTGACTAACTGTAGTATAGTTATATATATATATTTCAACTCTCATTTCCACCTGGTAAACAAACTCTCCGTTAAGTGAGTTTCGGATCAGTGAGACTTTAATTTATTTTATGTTAATTGGATAGCTTATAATTATACTATTCATACTTTTAGGCCAGGCATAATATTTATACATCTCATCCATACCGTGGCCAAATAATTAATTCAATATTCTTGAGAACCGTCAGATGCGGTATTCGGTGATTAAACATGATAACAGCATTGCGGAACCGGGATCCTAATTTCATTTTTTTTAATATCCGCTCCTGTGACTTTCGCGCTTTTTAACACGTGTCTTATTTACATACCCGTTGAGCTTTCACATGCTTTACCGGGTACCGGCCTACGTCAACACCAGACCTACCCGTAGAAGAAGACTGGTGTATATTCATGAATGATGTTTTCAAAAAGATAAATAATATCCTGTAATATGTTTTCTGGTTAATACACATTGTGAAGACTTATTTATATGATTTTATTTACCTCCACTCCATTCTAATTTGGACGGGTTTTTTAAAATAATGATTTATTATCGGTTAGTTAGAAAATAATTTAAAATTCTCTATTCTGCGAGGTTTTTACATTTATAATGTGTTTCCCCGTATTTAAATGATAATGTTTTCTTAATTGTTTTATTTAAATGTGTTGTATTGTTTTGATAATGTGAACATACTGAAAAGCGGTGAATATATAATTTTCCTTACTTATGCTAGGATCATTCGTTCGTTTATTAATTTCTAATTGTTCAGATAAATTTAATCCAAGACACTTTCTTTCTATATGTAAGGGTTTAGACTCG
The DNA here is from genome assembly GCA_022606495.2 of Halesus radiatus. Lineage (NCBI taxonomy): Eukaryota > Metazoa > Arthropoda > Insecta > Trichoptera > Limnephilidae > Halesus > Halesus radiatus. The sequence continues at coordinate 1,364 of JAHDVE020011910.1, forward strand.
TTGTTGTCAAGCGGGACTTGATTATTCACTAAGAGATGTTATGCGAACTTTGAACAAGTGCTTTTATTTTTGGATCACCTAAATAGCTGTCACAATAATAACAACTAAAAATACTTGCAAAACTTATAAATGGTATTATTAAATTTGATTTACATTAAATTTAATAAAATATATTAAATGGAGTTCTACGAATTAAACACAAAAACAATCAATAATGTTTCCTGGGTTGAAAGTTTACACATGGTTATTATTTTTTTCTTATCATGAAGTCGATAAATATTTAAAGTAAAGTCATTAATCTTACGGCTCCGCCACAAAAGAATAACAGGCACACTTTCAAGGTGCCTTTTTAATTAAAATTCGCATTATTAACGGCAATTCAAAATGAATTAAGAAATCAGAGAATTTCATAATTTCAATTGAAACCGAACTATAACCTTGTAGAGCAGGATGTAAAAAACTGAATACGTTCGACTTCTAGAATGGGGATTTTTTTAAATACCAAAATACCTAGTACATTTTTAAAAAAGAGTTATTTAAATTGAGTTCGACATGTTGTTTTCAAAAGTTAAAAGGAAAGAAAGATAAGTTTAGCTTAAAAAAAATAGCTCATTCTCCAATGATTTGACAAAAAATTAAGTACATAAGTAGATATTTTTTTAAATAATCGAAAAATCATTCATTTGACATAAATTAAGGTTTAAAAAATTTACATGCGAATACGGCTGGTTTAGAATTAGATAAATTTGAAATTTTATGAAACATGTTAGTCAATTAAATGTTATTAATATTGAAATATTCTTTTTTAAAATAGTTTCCTCTTGAATTTATTTTCACATTAATAACTTAAATATTATTAATGTGCATTTTAATAATAATAGCTACCATTATTTTATTTTTACGCCTTGTTATTTTATTTATATTAATAAATATTTTTTTATTTTTTATTTTCTAATATATTCAGTGTTATATAATATTTTTTTATTAATTTCTCACTTACCTTCATTACTTTATGTTTATAATTTGTCTATTCTTAGATTATTGCACTTGATATTATTATTTTTTTAGTATTATATATATGTTCCGATAAGGAAAGCTTCGCTTTCGAAACATGTTGATATTTATACGTTAAAAAAATGGTGTTTTCAAAGTAATTTTAATTAATTTATTATTAATGGCGCCACAAAGTGAACACCAATCATTTGAAGAAAAAAAAAATTGAAGTGTTACTTTGTTTATTTGCAACTCATTCTAGAATGCCAGAAACTTTCGTAATCGACAAATTGTGTAAAATTACTTTTAATACGTAACATGTTGAGAGCAGGATCTCAATAAAACTCAGTCTTCACAACAAGCACTTTGTCTGTATTAATTACGAGGATAAATCACTTTGTATTTTGAATAAGAGAGGAACAGCCTGAAGGCAAGTGTCCTATAACTAGTAATCTCGAAGTCTCTATTATTCCAAGTGAGCCCCGAGAGCTCGTACCTGCATTTTTTTAAATCGGGGGTGAACTATACTAGTGACATCTATCTGTGACTATGAACTATTACACTTGTAAACACAAGAGACATTTATGCAAAATATCAAAATATGTTTTGTAACGAGATATTTTATAGCATTCATATTGTTGCCATGACATATTTAAATTAAATATTTTTTATATATACCAGACTGCGTCCACTTACTAGAGAGGCATTGTTACTATTCTTGTAAACTTTGATTGAAAATAATGTGTGCATTCAACATAAAAATTAAGTTGAGTCTGTTCTGCAGATATTTCAATGAAGCTTTGCTCGAAGGAGCTAGCAATGTTAATCCTCTCCGCGCCTCGAAGAACAAGAGCGGAACATCCGTTCACGGTTGATGTCGGCCTCGTTTTGGTGTAAATCGGCTCGTATGTGGAACGAGCTACCGGCATCTGTCTTTCCTCCAACATTCAATCCCGGACTCTTCAAATCCCGCATTAACAAATCTACAGCCACATCCTTAACCCGCCTCATAACGTTGTCCAACCGAGTAGTTATTTAGTTACCCTGAACGTGCTCTGTACATACAGGGGCGCTCTTGTGAGGTGTCATTCGAAAAAATAATTATATTAAAAAAAAACGGTATCTCTTGCCTCGAGAATTCAATAGAGATGTTATTTAGCAGCACTACACCTCGTTTCATCCTGTGCTGAGCCAATACGTCTGTTCTGCCATATGTTATGCATATCAGATCGTGGTTCCGCACCCTGCAGTAGTTGTTTGGTGCAAACAACTTATAGCATTCCAGGAAATATTAACTATTTATGCATAATTCCATACGCTGTTACTCCTCCACTCCTTCTCGACTGGAGACTTGGGTAGAATGTCTCAGAGAACAAATCTTTATGATGGGTACATTGCTTGATACTCGCCGATCATTTTCGTATAAAGGTACCTGAAATTTCTTTTGGTGTAATTAAAAATATATGTTTAGCTCTAAATCAGGGCTATTGTTCGTTATACATGCAATACATTATAACATCAAATTTTCATACCGACATTTATGTATATTTTTGCAATATTGGACATGGACCAATCTCACTATCAGTTATATAAGGTTTGGTTTACTTAACATTACCCGTGGATAGGGTCCAAGAGAAACACAAGAAATTCGCTGTGACAAGCTTTTAAAATGCTAAAATCTAATTGCTATGGCACCGAGCCACCGAACTTGCTGGCATACGCTTTCACAGAACTTGCGATATTATTTTGAGAAACGTTCACTGCAAAGTGTGTTTGTTCTTAACAAACATCGCAGAATTACATCGACTCCGGAATGAGAGCGAATTCTGTGTAGAACAACGTATTTAAAGTATTATCTACGTGAATCCATGCTTCGTATTATTCATTTATTTCTTTAAATAAGCTGCACTCGGCCACTTGCACCGGTGTGGATGGTATGCAGAGGGTATTTTACAAATAAAACTAATTAACCTGTCGTACCTATCAAGTAATTTGACGGTCTCCGTGGTGTGTGCCAAAATAAATTTTCTTTGATTAAATTGTGTTATTTCACAATTTACTAATTTAAAATAATGTGTAGTATATTTGCGGCACGTTCCAGATTGGTAGATACTGCCAGCATCATCCTGGTGAAATACCACTATTCCGAATCGAAACGTTGCTTGAAATGGCTTTAGCCGTATTTGGTGAGCATATCTGAATAAACAGATACTTCCAGACCTTCCTTCTTCCCAATCTCCTTCCCCTCCTCAATATCTTCAGCCTCACAACATACCCAAATTGGGGATGCCATAGTCTCATTGACTTCAGATGATTGGGAGCAATTGACACTTGTGTATGGTATCACATAAAAAAAATATTCTAACGTTAGGGAATAATTTTATTTTTTATTATTTCTTCAAAATATGTGTAATTATTTTGTCGCGTCATTAGTAATGAGAATTATAAGAAGTATTTTGTTTACACCACTGTTTATTGTAAAAATACAAATATGTTTCGAAAGCGAAGCTTTCCTCATCAGGATACACGGTATACTAAAAAATAATTAAAAGTATAGACAAATGATGAACATATAAAAATAATAATGTAAGAATACACAAATTACAACATAAACAAAAATTAACAATAAGTGATGAAAGTAGGTAAATAATTAATATATGTAATAATTATTTAAAAAAAATAATTATTTATTTAACATAAAATAAAAAAATTGATGTTCTATTATAAATTTCAATTACGCTTCCTTAATAATGTTTATTTAATATTTCTAAAGCTTGAAAGCTTTTTTCCCTTTAATATGTATTGTCTTGACATTGACTGAGTAGATTAGTTCCAGGTACGATTGTCACCGAGACGTAAATATATTTGAAAACCATTCAGAATCGATGCACGTAGCTTGAATGCTTTTAGTCGTATTTGGTGATGAGATCTGAATAGCCCGGTACTTCTCAATTTTCTTCTTTTCCACTTCCTTCCACTCCCTACTCACTTCATACTCGCAACATTTCCCATTCGGGGATACCATAGTCCCACTGGCTCTGAACAGTCGAGAGCAGTTGTGACTCTTGTAATCTTGTGCGGTATTCGCGTATTTTTTATTTTATTTTATTGGAATAACTTATTGAAGCTTATGAACCTCATTGTATTGTTTAATCATTGAACATATTATTAACAAAATATCAAATCAAACATGATACGGAAAAGACACAGAAAATAAAAATGTTTCAGTCGCATCTAAATCTCGAACCTAGGTCCTGTTTTTGAATCCCAGGTGCGACCGTTACTTTCTTTTCTGTCTCATGTTCCATTTGAGATTTGTTAACATTATCTTCAATGATTAAAACATAAAAAGTCTTCAACTCTTATCAGAAATATTTTCATATGAAGCGGTTTTAAAATTAAAATAATAACTTTGTTTAAATTACTATTATTATTACACATATTGCTCTGAGAAATCTGCGGTTGTAGCGAAACCTGATCGGCAAGGTCCTATATATAAATACATAAAATTATATAAACAAAGTTATTGTTTTATTATAAAATTGTTTTCAGAAACATTGACTTATACAACGTGAGCATACAATGAAATGTGGCCAAATCAAAGTTCTTGTTTATTGCCAGATTAACATTGAGGATTTTTGCATGGATTCAGGATTAAAGGTTTTTAAATTACGATATTTTTTCTAAATTAAAGTATGTTTTTTTTCATATACCTACGTAAAAAATATTCTAACTTGCAAAGGTGAGAGTTTGTGTCTTTATGAAGGACTTCAGTCTTAATCTGCCAATGGACAGTGATCTTGACTTGGCCACTTTTCGTTGTATACTCACGATATGTGATTTCTCATAAACTAAATAATTAAACAAAAATATATTTGGAGGTGAATAGACTTGCGAACGGGGGGCATTCTTAAAGATCAATGTATTTCGTAAAATAATATTAAAAATCATCTTATGAATTCAATTAGCTGCTTGTGAAACTATATACTCGTATATTAGAGGGAAAGTTCAGTAGATTATAAAATATTTAATAATCTTCTCTCTCTTAGGCATATTTGTTTTAAATTAAAACAAACCCTTCTACAGATTTTCATAAGAATATTGTTCAAGCCTTTTAAACCCGTTCTTATTAGAATGAATTTAAATGCGAAAATTTAGATTATGATTATGTGTACTGAACGAATTTGGTTATTTGGCTAAGGAGACCAACCAACATCGAAATTAAGGTAAAATCTAGTATGTCTTGCAAATTTTAACCCCTAAATTGTAAACCAAGGATACGATGAGTAAAACTATATACTGTATTTTCATTTATCTATATATTTTGTTGAAATCAGAATTAACAACACAATTCGGGTTCGGAAAGGAACATTACAATATTTTCTAATTTATTATTGGTAAATACTAAAAATATTAGGTGGGTGGAGGATCCCAACAAATTATTGACTGACCTTTAAAAGTAGACTAAAATTGCGGGGCGCTGCGATAGTTTAAAAGGTTTTAAATGGCAACACACAAATGGCTCATGAAAATCTAATTAAGTTTAAAAAAGCACAATCATTCATGTACATTTTTTTTACTTTAACCAAACGTTGTTCAAAATCAGTGGTACATTTAGAAAGAAGATGATTCTAAATCATATTTTATCAACTTTTTATTTTATTATTTAACGCTTTCCAAGGAATACAATTACATGAATGGGCGATTTTAATGTATGTCTGAATAATGTATCAAAGTAACAATGTATATAAAGATGTGGATTAAATAAACAACAAAATTAAATTAACAGATCTAAATTATAAATAAAATACAAATGTTAAAAAAAGAATTACGTTGTATTTTTTCTTTGTGCGTTTTACTTTGTTTTCTTATAAATTGACACGCCCGAATATTCGAGGAAACCTCAAATAATAATGTACATGGTTATATTTGTTTTTAAATCGTCCTAAAATGTTTTGAAAATATATATGAAATTAATAATATTTGTTAACAAAACTAACTACGGACCAGTTATTTCATCATGTGTAAACATTTTTATTTGGACACTACCTTCCTTCCTCAAAATTTTCCTAAGCAGCGCTAAAATACACTTCCCTTGTTCCACTGTTTATGGTTTGTTCTTTTAAATAAATTTAAACTATTTAAAATTAACTAAAGTAAAAATAGTTTCTTCGATAGATGTGTATTGATTTTGTGGTTATTATTAATATAATAATTAGGAATAACTTTCTTTACACCAATGTTTATAATATATAAATATATACATGTTTTAGAAGCAAAGCTTCCCTCATCCATGATAAAGAGTATACATATTTACGAGTATATATTATGTAATATATTAAGAACAGTGATACAAACAAATTATTCTTATTTATTATATTAACAACAGTTTACTGTGGATTTTTGACATCTATCAACAAAATGTCAAAAACAATACAAACAATATATTAATACAGTAATATGCCATGTTGCCATAGTAATGACATTTTTTATTTCCAAAATAATAAATATCTTCAATTAAATGCCAGACTGAATATGCCGGATGCTGTCTTATTTTGTCAAAGCTTTCTGAGGGAGAGTTAACCCCAACAATAACTAAGTTTAAAATAGAATTACACGAATATTTCTTTCGTGGTTTCGTGACAATTTTTAGTAGAATCGCTAAAGAAAATTATTTAATTTTAAAAAAAACACCGCTGGATTGCGTATGAGTAAATCTTCGAAACTCAGTCGTCACGGAGTTTCATTAATACACCAGGCATGTTCTATTACCAATCCATTTTGATTGTTATTCTCCCGAGCCTTCATTAACGGGACTAATGATCAGACGTATCATGTTCCTACTTGTGTTTGCTTCCTGAGAAAACAAATACCCACTATGTTGTATAATTGCCGAGAATCTGCGCGTGGGGGGGAGTTTTACGTATCTTCCGTATCGTGTCTCTAAAGAATATTATAATTACTCGAATGTTTACTTTATATTAATTTTCAATTAAGTGACAAACTGACAATCTTAAGCGATTTTGTTTAATCTGATTGCAGACATCCAGAATCGCAATCCTCTGAAGCCAGCGTGGTGCGTACTAGTTGGGTGCGTGTAGATGCCAATCCTAATATTAATTATCACGATGGTTGCGATTGCGAATCGTATTTTTAAGCTATGAAGGACCTGCGATTATTGCATCAGGAAAGGAACAACACAGTTAAAGGCAAGAAAGGAACTCACCAATGCACTCACTGCACATGTAGTATTCACTTGAATTTCGCTTGACATGCGTCGTTATGCTTACGGTGACGAGGTTAAAGTTCAGCGGCGATTCGAATAGTTAGCGGAGGCGGCGGTTTTTACTGTACTGGGGTGGTAGGTTAAAAAAGGAGGAAAGGGGGACAAGAGAGATGCACATAATCGCATGCAATTATTTTAAATCCAAATAGATGACCTATGATTATTAACCAGGGTAAACACAGTGGGTTATTGCAGTCCCAATATTTAAATAAACTGAGTGGCAAGTCGATAAGCTTCGGCTTTCGGTCGAGAGGTAAAATAGTCATTAACCGATGAAGTGCATAATAAAAATAAAATTAATGGATACACAATATGTGCGAAACTACTCATATTTTCTCTTCATTACAGAATAAAAAGTCTTAAAAGTGTCGCAAAACAAAGCCGAAACGTTTTTTGAAAAAGCTTTCGCTATTTTAAGATACTTGATCAAATTTCAATGTTTACTCCTGTATCACTACTATATTATGTATTATTATTAAAAATATAATACGCAAATGGGCGTATATGCACAATAAATACATTTATTATTATTATTATCTTAAAATAATTTTGTTAAATTGATGTAATTATGTCTACCATACATTATTATCTGTTTATTTACCTTCTCCGACCACTTTTTGATATTATTCTGTCTATGCTTTCATGTCAATATTTTCAGTATACATTTTATCTTGATGAAGAATCCATTGGTTTTGAAACATGTTGATATTTATTCATTAAAATAGTGATTCATACAATACATTTTTTAATTATTTGAATAAATATATAGCCAGCCGGTGCTTTCAAATTTTGCTTTCATCCTTCGCCTCATGAAATGGAATAAATTGTTAATATAGGTTTATAACCTAATTCTTTCAAGAAACTTAGAGATATAATATTTTATTGTAACACTCCGTACATATTGTATGTGTTAGTGTATTTTTATAAGTTATAACACATACGAGTACAGCATGACGTAGGTGTTAGTGTTACAATAAAAAGTGTATTTTTATTAGTTTCCTGGGGAATTCGCCTTTAAGCCTACAATAGCATCTTATTCTATTTCATATGCCGTATGTACACCCTTCAACAAACTATTGATCTTAATATTTAAAAGCATTACGGCCTAAATGTGTTTTTTATATTTAAATTAACGCCATCTGTGATCGCGAATTTTCATGCAAAGTTCTGCACAAATTTCTTAGTTATTATGTAAGTTTGAAGAATGAATGAGAATTATTTAAGACCTAGTTGTATTTTATAGAATCATTAAGCACCTAATTGACAGCCCTGACATCGTCGCCACTATTAAACTATATATACCGACTAGGAACACAAGACAAATTGTAACATTTTTCTTCAACACGTACACAACCAACTATCAGTCTCGCTCACTAACCAATAGAATGCATGATCTGGGCATGTTTGGAGGTATTTTTGATAAATTTGTTGACTCGATTTATGAAAAAAAGTGTCATCTATACCAACACCTTGATAAATCCTACAATAATTATTGTAACTCGGATAATGTATCGTTAATGATTTATTTTATAATATTATTTTAGTTTTCTATTTTATGTTACTGTTAAAAGCTTCAAAAAAATTGTTCATTACTTTATGGTATAAAATTGCTATGTACTTATAATTTTTGATAGCTCATTATATTTTGTTCTAAAAATCCATGTAATAGCCTAGTTGGGCGAATTATTAAATAAATAAATAATAGTTTTAGATTAACCTTAAATGACATTACTAACTTTGACAGCTCTATAACCGCTGAAGAGCTGTGGAAATATTCGTGGAGAAACCAGTGCCTGCACTCTTTTAAGCACACTGTTGCCACCATGATTGCGGATTTTTGTTTAATCATTTCATCAATTCTACCAAAATTGTATAGAGGCTGTAAAAAAAAACTGTACGTATTTTTCATGGGATTGTTAATTATTGTTAGAGGATCAACATTATCAAAATTTATCCTATACCCCTAATAAAAGCACGTGCTCGACTTCAAGGGGTGACTGCGTCCTTATACAGATCACGGTTCGTTTGATAAAAATAATTATTCCACGTATCCTTTACCTTCCTCTCCGGTTACTTCTCTAATAACTTATTACGTCATCATCACATTACTCGGTAAACATGTCGACTTCTGCCGCGAACTTTTCTGGCGTTAAAATTTAAATAAAACACTTGGATATTTTTATTTTGTTTTCAGTGGTTTCATTATTTTAAAGTTTCGGAAAGCGTCATTAACACACTTTTTAAGGAATATTAAAAAAAAACACAGTAAACGGAATAAACATTATAAGCAAGTGTATATACCTCAATGTATATATGTTTTCAAAAGTTCACTTGATTGTCACTTGTTTTATTATCATTTTTGCCAGATAATAATTCTTGTTTATTCTACTCTTTAATTATTATTAATCTTTTAATATTCACGTGTGTAAGTTTTCTGCATATTGCTTGTTTATGTACCAAAATAAACTAAATAAATGTAATAATATGTTGGTGAATATCCGTTTTATTTGAAGAATGATAAATAAATAATGTGCCTGATTATATGTTCAACGGTGATTTAAAAAAAAATTATTATATAATTATACTCACCCAAGCCATGACCATAGAATTTTATTATTTGGTAGTGTAATATATTAATTCCCGGGGCGGCTCCGACTTCATTCGTTCACTTTCGCGTCGTATTTTTTTTTAAGATAGACAAACATTTCCGGGTTACGAATAACCTGACAATATTTAAAATCTCCAACTACCATCACAGTAAGTGGAAGATGTCGTTTGTATCGTGATAAAGAACTTAGCCAGCCAACGGATTGAACTCACGACACCTGGGTTGGACTCAGACGCGATGCTAACTCAGCCACTGGTAGATTTTCGTTATTTCTCCATCCATCGGTCCTCGATCTCTATGCAGTTTGAGCGTTTCTTTCCTGGTCTTATTTATTACGCTCACATCAGTCTAAATTTTTTTTGGTGCTTTTGTAAAAGGCGATACATTATTTTACCATGAATAAGCCTCGGGAATCCCATTTCAATAAAGCGGTCAGTTCACTTTCAGTGTTTCAATATTTTATATCAAACCTAACTGTTCTTGTGTAACCTTTTATTTATAAGCTTCTGCTTCCTCTGTAACAAGTCACCAATCAACACAATAGCCTTCTTTTAATGGACACTATCAGAACACAGTAAAAACTTTGGAATTTTACCTTAATAAATTTCGTGAGAGTGCTCAATCTTAATATATCATCTTAACGGAAGAGAATAATTTGTAGCCTGTGGTATGTACAACTCCGGCGAATACCCCACAAACTCTGGTGTGCCACAGAGATTCAATTTAGGACGTGTGTTATTTTTAAATTTCATAAATAACGTTAGTAAAAATATTAAATTCGTTTATTTTTTCCTTTTTGCTGACGACATTGAAGTATTTATGAGAATAAGGTCCTTGGAAAACTGTAGGAAACTGGAGGGGGATATTAATGCATTTATTTATTAGATTATTGCTAATAAACTCGATTTTAACTTCCAAAAATGTTTAGTTATGTCACACAGACGTACATTTTAATTACAAAATTAAAAATACGTTCCTGAAGCACATGAAGTATTGCAAGAACTGGGGAACTGTGTTTGAAGCTCGTTTAACATATCATGCTCACATTGAAAAGATCTGCAGATCAGTCAAAAATGTTGGTTTTTGTCATAAACAGTTCAAAAAAGTTGACAAATCTTACAGGCTGCTTTACTTCAACTTATTTTGCAGCATTCTCGAGGATGGATCTCGGATATGGGGGCCAGAGGACACAGTTTATGTACTAATTGTCAAGAAAATACATAAGAAATTTCTACGATTCCTCTACACGAGAGAGTTCGGCTTTAATCAAACAGCATTTACCTCTGGAATGCTGGATATCTGCAGCCTTTGACGGCCTCCATGGTCGAGGGATAAGGCTCTCGACTACTAATCTGAAGGTCGCGGGTCCAAATCCCTACGTGCACAAGTAAATTTTATTTAATTAATTTGTGGTGTTTCACAATTAATTCATTTAAAAATAATATATAGTATATTTTCGCACGTTCCAGAGTGGAAGATACTCTCAGTATCGCCCTGGTGAGAGACCACCATTCAGAATCGAAACGTTGCTTGAAATGACTTAAGCCGTATTTAGTGACCAGATCTGAATAGCCCACCGTCCTGTTCTCCATTTCCTTCCCCTCCCTATTACCTTTAGCCTAAAACATACCATAGATAGTTGAGAGCAGTTGAGACTCTTGTGCGGTACTCACATAAAAAATGACCGTATTGCAAAATGAGTAAATATTAATTAGGTTCATTTTGTATAGATTTTGACTAGAATTAAAGCTCATATCGCTTATGCTATTCCTGTGAATATAAAAGAACTCCTCTCTTGAATTTTCGCATATCAATCCATCATATTACGCCTTCATAGAAGCACCTTTTTAAAATAATAAATGGCAAATAAGCTGACTTACCGGGTAAACTGAAGCCTCGTTTCTTCTTTTACTGGCAACATTTATTTATAAGACTTTCTAAATCTCAATAAATAACATTTTATTGTTTATTCGCGTTGAAAATTCAACGCCTTATCCTTTATTCTTTGTTCCGTCGAAATATTTCTAGGGTAGACGTAATGCTTCAAGAAAATAATATCTCATTTTTATCAATTCAAACCAACAATAGCATTACTTTCAGATTTCGGTTATGTACCTTAACAATATATTAGCTGCTTTACTGGTTCGTGTAAAAAGTTGTTCAACTGCCTCGAAAAGTTTGTTTTATTGGAATGTGGCGGGAATAATTTCGGCGCAAAAGTAATTATCTTTTCCGAAAGAATTTTATTTTGTTTCGTTTTTCTGAATATTGGTTACAAGCAGACGGTAAAAATAATCTACCTCTGGAACATTGGGAAAATAACTCTGTTCCACTGTAAGAATTAAAAACAAATCTGGTGTTTTTATCACAAATCAACAATTTAAAATACATTCATATAGTGTGTCTCATACATTGTGAGAAACTCAAATGTAATTTTTTTTTTTTCATTTTAAGTTTTATTTATTTATTATATTGTACGCCCTACAGGGCTTTTACATATTTTGTTGTAAAATTTTAATTTCAGTAGTAACGCAGGTGTATAACATATTATAGTGGGTACATCGATAAAATAGATCGTTTTCGCGAAATACAACAACTAAATATTTCATTTGTATCACAAACAAATTCAGCAATAACATTGTGTATGGATAATTCTATGTAATTTACAACAAAGGCGAATATACAAAACACTCAGCAACTATCACCACATTGTAACTATCCGTAGAGACAGGCATTTTCTCATTCAAGTCCCGTTTACCATATGTTTATTTTCTTTTTACCCACCAACACCGTAAATGCTATGCCTTTGTGGTACCTATCCAACTAAATATACACATTCATGTTTGACTTTTTTGTGGAGATACCAACACACGAAATTATTTTACCTTGTGCGTAAAAACGTAAAAAGCATTTCTCCTGGTCGATGTTGGTAAGCAGTAAGTAGTGTTTTCATTTATTCCACAAAATCCGCATTTATCTCTGGCAAAATCTATTATCCCATTTAAACAGCTTTCAGCGAAGAACGACACTTGTTTTGTATTTATGCACTCCGCTTACTTTTTTTGAAAAAAAAATCATTAAAGTTGTTTTCTTCGCCAGGTATATTTATTGTTTCACTTACGAGAAACATTGTATAAAGCCTCTAAAACTTCTTCTACTTTCTTGTTAGTAAAGTTGTTGCAAAGAAAAACCTGAAAGATATATAGGGAAAAATTTCATCCTGCGCCAACTTCATCCAGGCTGTATAAAGTTTTAAGGCTTCGATCGAGGTGTTCTCCTGTTTCACTTCATAATTTACAGTTTTTAAGGAAAGCTTTTAAACCTTTTAAAAGTTTTAAAAATAAAACAGGATGATTTTTTGTATTTTTTATTGTACATAATATAACACCCAGTTCGTGGAATTGGCGATAACATTAAAAAAATACATAATTATCACAAAAGCAACACAAAATAATGTACTGAAAAAACCCAAATAATTTTCATATTAATTGAGTGTAATTTATAATATTGTGAAATGTGGAATTTAAAAAGGAAAATAAATTATTCTTTAAACAACAAAAAATAATTACAAGTGCAATATTTATCCTAACATTGTTTATAGGTACAATATTAACAAAATAACACTATACAAATTGTAAATTAGCGTAAAAATAGTGTACTCTATTTTTATAAGTAGCTTCGTCGTATAAGCATTTATATCACTTTAATTATCTACATTGTTTTTTTCAGAGTCAAGTATCTATGCTACGCTTTTGCGTCAATCAGAAATCTGCATTTAAATTAAAAACGTACTTAAACAAATTTCTCGGAAACTTGCGAACTTCTTATGATTCTCTGAATTAGTTTCTAAATAATTATCTACGTGGTTTCAGATAATTATATCTACACATATGTAAAAACGACGTAAACATCCAATTATGTACACCTTACGTTAATTAAGTGTTCATTAAAATTATGTACAGTAAATTTTTGACAAAGAAACAAACGTAACGGAATCGTAAAAATCATTAAAAATATGTTCTCAGTGCACGACGGCTAATTTCAAAACAGTATCAACCCAATTACTTACTCAACACAATCAGTTTTTAATTAGATACAGTGAAATTTTTCATCGTTTTTTTTGTATAATAAGTAACAAAGCCTACACATTACGTGTTGGTCAATATCGAAAGTTACAATAAGGATGTACTAACCCTATAAAAAGGGGTAGTTTTATCTCTGGTTACTGCCTGGGAAAAAAGTTTCAATTTAATAAACGCCATGCACCTGTTGTATCGAAATACTTACCCATATTATTACCACGTCATTACAAGAAATATTTTTTAAATTTTGAATGTATTTGAACCGTTAGTATTTTGACGATTTTTAATCGTTAAAACATTCTTTGTTATAATTTCCAACTAATCAAACGATTGTCTTTTTTTATAAAACCGTAATAGGTATGTATGTTATGATATATCAATGAATTATATTATGCATAATTTACTACGTTAAAAATGTTAAACAATAACGACATGTTGAAATTGATTAAAAAGATTTCTATTTTTTGTTTGTTTAGAGTTGTTACGGTTTTGAAGTCAGCCATCGTTTATAATGACGAGGGGTTTTATATCACTCATTAAGTCTCACGATAAACTAGATGGCATGAATGCCATAACAGGGTCCTAAGTCCTAACCACCCCATACTGAGACTAAAACATTTATTATCAATTTAATTCGTGTTTGAGCCCCCAAACTGAAACTTAAGTATAAACCTGGCGTTCCCTTGTATTAGAGATTAGGACTCGTGACCATGTAGACTCTGTAGAATGTAGAAGACCTATGTTAAGTGTCGGTTTTGGGGATCAAAGGCAAGATATGTTTGGATAACCTGAATAGTTAAGCGAGGAGATACGTTGCTCTGTTTACCTGAGGTCAATGAACGACGTAGATTAATGAATTAATTCCGGTTTAAAATTACTAATTTCTACCCTCGTGTTTGAGGCCTTTTCACGTGAGGTGAATTTAAGACTAAAAATCTGTGGTCCTAAGTCAAAATACGATAACTACAAAATTGGCCAAGGGATGTACAAGTACGTTTAATCAATAGGTGTTTTGCTTTCCTTCGTTTTATACAAGTAATAATTTACCTATTTCTTAATTTTTTTAGACGCAAATATGCCTTTTTTGTCTGATTATTTTAGATGCTGAAGTCACTAATGAAAGGTCCTCAAAGGAAATAAAACTATTAATTCAAAACTGAGTTCTAATGGCAAATCTGGCGTGTGACAGTTAGACATGGAAGAAATAGGGGAAGGAAGAAATTAGACTAAATGCAATACAAATATGTGGTTAGACTTATTGCGAATAAATCTAGAATGCCGATTCCGATATAATCGTGTTGAACCCCATAAAGAAAGAAAATTTTATATGTTTCGTCAAATGGGCAAAGAAAGTGTATTAAAAACATATATATTGACGGATCCTGTTAAAAGTCGGTATAACAGAAAGACCTTAATGAGGCTTGTGTGCTGATACGGAGTTATACTGCGTTCCATTCTGAATACCCTTACGGAGAAAATCAGTTTTCATATTCAATATTTCCTTTAGCGCCGCCGCGAAATACCTTGCACCGGAAGTTTTTATAATTAAGCACAGAACTTTGTGGAGTTGGTATTGCATAAAAAACGAGAGGCGCATATCTGTCAAATGCAGCTTATACATTCGGGGTCTAAAGAAAATATATTAACTACTGCAACTGAAAATGCAGTTGGTTTAAATTTTTCGAACCAGAATAAATACCAAAACAAAATTTTATTTGTGAGCTTCCCGTTTGGCTAAAAATTCGTGGAATTCCTAGCAAATTATTTAAAAGGGCAAAAAATATATAATCTTCCTAACAAATATTTTTCTGAATATATTTTTGATGAAAAACTTTTGCTCTATTTTCTAGAAAAGGGTTACCGAAAACTATTAGATCAAAATGTATATGAAACGATAATCAGTGATGTCATCCCTGGTACATTTTGTGAATCGTTACATAAAGGGTAAAATAAAAGATTTCTTTTTGATCGCGTGTATCGCAATGTGCTCCCGTGAATCTACTCACAGTACTATCTTCCATCTTATCTAGAATGTAAGAAAGACTGTCCGTCACAAATCGCATGTAGGGAAGAGTATTTTCGCATGTGAGGAAATGCCTAAATCGGATAACTTTATGTTTAATAAAGTCCCTGTGCGTGTTCATATTTCTTGGACAGTTCCGCCGTACTCTGACAGACCAAACAGATACAAAATTTCATCAAACGAATGTGTAGTATTCACTCACAATTTACCATAAAACAATGCTGCGGAATTGAAAGTTAAATTCAGATTATTTCGCTATCTGCGCCTACAAATGATGCTCTGCCACTCTTAAATCAAAATTAAAAGTATAAGGAAGAACCTTTTTTTTCAAGCTGAATAATCTCTTGAATAATGTGTTCTTTGATCATGAGTTTAGCTAAGCTTTTCTCTTGGAAATGTTTAGGTCAACACACACGGCTCACAATGTCATTTCCATCGTACCATACGAAGTATTAAACTGTTTACAAAAATTGTCTGGGTGACATACGAATAATCGTATCGAACTTATTACTGTAACTACTGTTGAGCATGAGAATTTGATTTATGTATCTAAAAGTCTGTATATATCTCACTCTGACCCCCTTCTTTATTTTACCAGAAGAACAAAGAGTTGTTGAACGATATTTATTATGTAATTAATTATTATTAAAAAATAACATAATGCTGTACATATGAAAAAAAAAACAAGTAAAAAGTTCATTATTTAAACATAATTATTAGCTTTCTGTTTTATAGGTATAATAAACTATAACGAAACATTAAAAAGCAAAATCGTTCTTTCGATTGATATTTCACAGTTTTTCAGGAAAGTTTCAGGATTTATAACTAAAAAGTTACCGCGAACGATTCACTTGACACGATGTTAATTGATCATAATCACACTTCGAAATTCTTCTAAGATCGTAAAAGATCTCTCTTTGCTTCAAATCCATGAAAATATTTATTAAGTCTCTTCAAACATTCCGTGACACGAATAAACTTTAGTTGTGCCATCATCTGTGAATAGAGTTTGAAACGAACACTTCACTTATATTATTATATTTATCACTTTGGTCCGGATCACATAACACGTGAAAAAACGATCACAAACGAGTTCATGATTATATACGAAAACCTGTAGATTCCATAAACTTATCTCAAGATGAAGTACTTATATTGCAAAGAGTGCCTTAGATCATTTTTTGAAGTTCTAGTTTCACAATAGTTAGGTAGAGAATTTTTGAGTTTGTGGTCATGGGAAATTTCATTTTCATAGATCAAAATACCATATATTGAACTCTTTATCGCGTGAATAGTGTATTTATCATGAATCTTGAAATTCTGACAACACAGGAGAATCTGTTGGATTCTGATCACATAAAATCTCAGTATCCGCAAGTGAGTCTTCGAGAAACAGATTATATAATGCGACGGTAGTATGCCTCGTAAGATCACAGGATGAGCTATTTATAAAGCCAATAGCGTATAATGCGATCATTTTCCTTTAAATTCTGGTGCCACAAAACTGGGCACGGAATCTTTCAGTTCTTGATCACGTGAAGTCTCAGTGTCGTCAAGTGACTGTCTCCAAGATCCAGGGAACGAATTTGGATATCCTCGTGCAGACGCCAGGCAGGTTGGCCTCGGCGCACCCGATTCCCCAGCTGATGATGCCCGCCAGGAAGTAGCGACCGTCGGCTCCCCGGACCTGGAGAGGTCCTCCGGAGTCACCTTGGCAGGAGTCCTGGCCTCCTCGCTCGTGCCCCGCGCAGAGGAAGATCTCGGGGATGAACTCGTGCCGCCCTGCGCGCAGGAACATGCTCTTGCAGCGATCGTTGGAGACAATGGGAACTTGAACCTGAAAGATGAGAAAGTTTAAATTAGCGTTTCGTGAATTATAGATGCACAATGCATAAAATGAGCAAAAATAAAAACAAAAAAAGCGAAATTCGCAAGAGCGGGTACTACTATTTAAAAATGAAATAACAATTGATTTAAATTAATTAAAATATATTGTAATTTTTTATAATATTGTAAAGTTTTCGTTCAAATTCATCACTTCATCGATTTATGTTTTCAAATAATCTCTTAAAAATCTGTTTAGTATTTTTTTAATAGGTTCTTAGATTTCATTTGTAGATCTGTACCTTTTTCGCCTTATTATTTGCGTTTCGGTAAACTACACAAAACCACTAACCTCCTGCAGAACAGACGGCAGCGATCCTCCTTCCGACAGCCTTCCCCACCCCGTGACCGTCGCGTTCTCCCCCACCAGCAGGTCGTCACTGGCCGGCAGACAGACGGGGCTGATGTGAGGCGCGAAGGCCACTGGCGCCTCGAGCCGCACCAGAGCCAGGTCGTACTCGTACGTGAAGAAGTTATACTTGGGGTGGACCGCCTTGCGGGCCGCGCCACGCTCTACGTACGGGTAGTCTTCTTGCACGTTGGAGAAGTCGTACTCGCCGACCCTAATGCGTATCTGCGATAGCAGCAAACTGGAAAAAATAAATTATGATAATTGGATCTCATTTAGCCAAACCTCAGAATTGATATACGCACAGCTTCGCAAAATACTGCAACACGCTACTCTGGTGCCGCATTGTAGCGCGTCCGGACAACATTGCGGCATACAATCAAATTTAATTAGTAATTTACAAACCAAATAAAAGAATTGTTGATGATTATACTAGAATTTCTCTAAATAATGTTAATACTAGATTTATGTGAGATTTTAATGTTAAAGAAAATTTTCCCGATGTTTGCAATGATTCCTATTTTTTTTTTAACATATTAATGTCTTTATCCAAAAACATATAAATAAAAATTAATGACAATGGTTGTGATATGTTAAGAAAAGGTGAAGTCTAAAAATAAAAATTAATGAAAATTTTTCACAATTTTCTGAGTATGTTATTTCCCTTTCTAAACAGATATGTAATAATATTCTAAATTGAACTGTAGCATTTATGACAGTTAATAGCGTATTCAAGGGGAAAGCAGAATGACGTTAACGCTCTATGGCATCTCTATATGGTGACTGTAAGATAGTAATAAGGACGTGGGCGAAAGCAAAAGGGGAAGAAGAGGGTTTGAAAACATCCTTATCACTAAACAAAGCTTCACACATCATCCTCAAATATGACATAGGCCTCCTGTGGAGTAACTGTAAAAAAGTACCTACGTTAAAAACCCTAAAAAATGCACATTTATTATAAATATGTACATATATATTGTGAATGATGAATATACTTTTTTTTACACCGGAATATAAATTCGTGACTTCTAGTTCAGAACCAAAGAGCTTACAGATCTGCCACGTCGGCCGTATATTTTGTAGTTACATTATGTAACCTTTTTGTTAAAAAAATTTACCCATAGGAAAACTAAACTAAGCCCGTCTGGTTCTTAAAAGGGGAGCGGCAACGCATATGTTTTGTTCGGTCCCCTCAATTTACCTGCAAGTAATCTTTTCCAAAGAAAAGTGAATATATACTATCAGTAAATTATTTTCAGGGTTTGTAAACTAAAAATGAAATGTCTATTTTAATCACATCTTTATTGAAAACCATCATAGTTACTTAGCACAAAGTAAAATATCGCTGTTTAACGTGTTTAACATCACTATCACTCTAAACTAAGGTACCGCTATTTAAATATCTAAGAAAAGTGTACCTTTCCACATCAACTGATTTATTCATAAACAGACTATTTTCAATTTACCTTTAAGGGTAACAAAATTACCGAAGAAACCTGAATGTTCCATTACAAAGTTAGCAAGTACCGCCTAACTACCAAAGGTAGTGAAACAGTATTAAGAAGTGATTAGGCAACTTTTCCAATATAGCGGCTGATGCATAGATAATGGTCGGAGAAGTTTGCTCTACGCTGAAATAACTACGGAGGTATTTCCGACTTGTGTTGTGTTGGTCACTGAAAACTGTTTTGCTGTACGAGGTTGTTGGGTTGAAACCTATTATGATATAACGCGTTTATAATCGCGTCATCGTTACCATATTTTGTATTTAAAACTCGTGAAATATGACAAAACCATCGCATATAAAAAGGGTATTTTTCAGTTTGTTTATAAATACTGTGTTGATCCGTTTGTAGCAAAATTTCAATCGCCCAAGGAGTTTGCTTTACGTTTTAAAATACCATTCGAATGTTAAAAGTACGTATAGTAGAGAGAGTTTTAGTACAGTTTGAAAAAGGGTGACGACTGTTGATATTTTAACATTGTTTTTAATTTCTGTAAGGACAGAAGTGCTTTGAATCATTGCTATAAATTTAATTTAAGCTGTCGATATGTATTGAAAATCCTAATTAGACGACCAATTTTCTGGACGATTAATGTTATTTTATGTATGCGATGTATCGTGCTTCTTAAAGAAATTAAAATAAGATGAATATTTACTATTAAAACATATTTTTTGAGAATATTATTATTTATCGTGTGTTTTTGTAAAGATACGCCGACATGGCATATGACGATAGCGAGAAAATTCCAATACCTACCTACAATAAATAGATCAGATTTAATTAGCGTTGTAACTTATTGGGGGAAAAAACGTAATAGATTTTATTATTAGCCCTACGGAGGGTCCTTTTCATTTACAAATCCAAGAAGTAGTCTCTCAACTTTGCTTACATATTCAATACTCATCTTAAGATGCCTCAAATAGGGTTTCACATTAAAACAAAAGAGCTAAATAGTTTTCCAGGATGTTCAAAGGTAGATTAATTAGGGGTTTCTAATATTAATTAACTGCTTACAGGTTTTTTCTTGTAAGATCATGTAATCATTGTCAGCATATTGAAACCGAGTTACGGAAGTTAATACTCTCTTCACAAAAGATAGAGATCGAGAGCTAATGAAAACATTTTTTTTTTTGAATATTTACAGATTCTTTTTTCGGTAAACAACCAAAATCTACATGTTTTTACGCAAATGACCTCCCCAAAATAATTACTGTGATGACCACTCCAAGGTACTGCAGCGTGGCGTCTTCCATTATTTATCTGGGCCTATGTGGTGAGGAATTAAAGTCAAATTAATGTTAAGTTAAATTAATGTATTGGTAGGTTGGATATAATTATCACTGTCATAATGTTACAAGTATGAAGCTATGGTATTAAGAAAAACGAAACAACCACACATTCGCTTATATACTTCCATAAGTCGTGATGTCTCTTTCATATTCGATCGTCCCCCTCATACACATGAACATACGCTTACCACAATTACTTTACCCTATTTTACGATGATAATGAAAGAAACGGAATAATCGGTATTATAGACAGGAATTTGTTCATACTAGTGTTCATAATAATTATTAGTTCGTACATAATACAATTTTGTGTTATCGCGTGTAAATCATGTCTACAGTGAGGACAGAGGGAAGAAATACAATAACTTATCAGAACGATTAATAAAATACGATTAAATTTAATATCAAGCGGCACCCATCATGCGAACCCTTCAATTACTGAAATGGCATTCCCTATCAGAGTGAACATCTAGAGTATCACCAAAAACCTTGAAAAAACAAATAAATAGAGACCATTAAAGTTTATTGTCTCTCAATATTAAAGGAACGTCTCGTACAAAAGCGAAATATCAAACTGTAAAAATGTGAGTTAATTTAAACCCCTTTTTGGCAGATGTGTAGATGGAGAATGATGGACAATGTAACTCTGTCCGAAACGTTGGCTAGAGGAAACGCAATACGGCATAATATCCCAAAAACTATCAAAGAAAATACTTTTGTTCCTGAAAACCTGAAAACATATCTAAACGCATCTTTCTTTCTTTTTTTTGATTTAGTTACAATACATTTATTTTTTTCCATTTACATAATAACAAATTACAAGGCTAATAAGACAATTCGATGTGTTTTTCATAGTCCTCCTCACTAGGGGTTCTTGTGCTTAGACGGAATAAAATTTATTTAAAAACTGATTGTTGATCTAAAATGTCGGATACCTCTTCTTTTTTTATTTCTTTGGGCTGGTTTTGATTTGGTTTTTTTAAAATAATTTGCATTTTCCTTTTTTTATTGCTGCTGGAAGTTTCATTAAATCATATTCAAGGAATTGGAACGTGCGTTATCTTTTCTACCGCAACGTTAAAATGCTTCTCGTATTCAAGAAGCATAATGTATGAGCGGAATGATTTGCATTTACGGCGAGTCATATATCCTCAACGTCTGCATACAAAATAAGAAATATGTTTATATTTAGTGGATGCGGTATTCCCGGGGTCCCCTCGCTGCCCGGGGAAATCCAGTTTATTTAGGGTGCTCCGGGGATTCTTCAGTTTTCAACATTCTGGATTCATGTTATTCATACAGGGTGCATTACAGTGGGGAAAAACTCTCAGCTTTGTGGTGTAATGGCAGACGGTAGTTTAATTGAAATATAAAAGAGTGATAAATAAGTCACCTTTTATTTTCTATGGCAAGCAATAATTTGACAAATTAATGGTAATGAAATAACACTTTTCACAAAAATAACTAATGTATATTTAAAACGTATTGAATATAACCAAATATTAATAAAGCAACTATAAGCACATATCCACACTTTTGGAAAATTACCACTTTCAAAACAATTTTTAGAATGACGACTGTAATGAATCTTAAAATTTTGAGATACGCTTTGGATTTACTTTACATACATAATGAAAGTGTGGAATAAAATGTCAGTATTCCTATATAAAAAGGGTATATTACAATTTTGGACTGCGTCTATTTAAAACAGTAAAGCACAACCAGCACGGGCCAGCAAAAATATTTCGTACGACCCGTGCACCTTTAAGTACGGCCTACTTTGCTAAATAAAATAACAAAAAGGTTGCCGTAAAATAATATTCATTTCTGTTTGGCGAAAAGGTTTAGAGGCAACTTTAGTCTGTATTAAAAATCTTGAATCGGCCGATCAAAATAACAAGAGTTTTTTACATATTCTTAAAACGATAGAATGTCGTTGTTGACATTAATTGTAGAAAAAAAAATTACACCTTTTTGTTGGGGTCTATATGTGATTCGTGAGGATTTCAATTTAAGAAACTCCTAAAGATTTCTTGGCTAAATTTAGTTTGGAGTCTGACTATACTAACGATTAAAATCTATGTCATTTATTGGTTTGACCTTGTGCCTAACAAAATGTTCGCTTGCGGTGTTTTTTGGGACCTCTATGTTTCTACTTAAATGCGTTCCATTTTATAAGGGTAAGCTTCCGAATACTGTTTCTGAAAACGTAAGTAACAGAGGAGATTTTGATATTTCTTTTTCAAAAGCAATCGTTCGGTTTTCAAGATTTTCCATGATCAATACTTAACGTTTTCCGTTCTATTTTACAAAATACGAAAGATATCGCAACAAACTTCAATTAATTTATTGTATAATAATCCCTAAACTTAATACAATAACAGCTCAACATCATTACATATATTCGGCCATAAAATATTTTAACGAACTTCCCAAAGATATACAAGCTGAAACAATTATCATTTTTTTGAGGAAAAACTTAAAATACATTTTACAAGAAACTCATTTAAGGTGTGTATTATAAGCTCACTTTGAAAAAAATGTAAATATGTTTATTTACATACATTGTATATATATATTTTATTTCTAAAAATTTCCTTTTAATTTATTTTTTTAAATTAGTGTATAGACGCAGTTCATGGTAGTACTCTTGAAATTATTAAATGTGTAACAATACATATTTGTACTACCTCTCTAAGTACGACAATTTCTCAATTAGGGAGGCATTAATTTAAAAAAAAAGAAGAAACTAAAAGGATTATATAAATAATTTTTTAAACAACATTTAAAAAACGTTTTTTTAACTTACATACACACTATTATTACCATGTAAGCAATGTTGTTAATCATATATAATAAATACCCTAAAAAATATATATATATATACATATATACATATACATCAGCGACCCAAAATTAGAAACATTTTTTATATGTTCTTTGATTTATTAATTGTTTTTGTGTCTAATTCGTAGAACTCCATTTAATTTTTTTAAATTTTATGTAAACCAAATTTAATAATGTTATTATTAAGTTCTGCAAGTATTTTTAGTTGTTATTATTGTGACAGCTGTTTCGGCGTTTAAGGCCATTTTCAAACTGTGGTTAATCCACATTGCGAAACTTATTTATATGATTTAATTTACCCCCACTCCTTTAAAATTTGGATGGATGGGTAATAATTTATTATCGGTAAAATCGATGATATGGCCTTAAACGCCGAAACAGCTGTCACAATAATAACAACTAAAAATACTTGCAGAACTTAATAATAACATTATTAAATTTGATTTACATTAAATAAATAAAAAAATTTAAAAGTAATCAGACATGATTGGGTCATGAAACATTAAATTCGACGAGGTTATTCTTACCACAAGAGGAGACCCTCTCGAGGTAATCGTCCATTCTCTGCTTAAAAGGCCTCCGAGAAATTGGAGTTTGTGTGCCCTTTGGAGGCTTGTCAAACAAAAAACTATCACGGACTGTACTGTCATACGCGTAACAATGGATTGGTGCACATGTAGAAATCATTTAAAAGTTCCAATTGAATAATTCTCTATTTATGTTAAAATAATATAATGGTATATAAAATCATATCTAATATTTTATCACCCTGTACAATTTCTGAAAGAAAAGTGTACGCATTCTTGCGGACGAAGGGCTGTGTTATTTCAGCATTTCAGGGATGATTTATTTCATCTTCAACACATTTATTTCTCTTACATTCATTACTTCACGCACGCGACCTTCACATAAGAACAATATTTTCTTTTTCTTTATCGATTAAATTAGTTTCTCGAATTAAATAACTATTACAGAGCCCGAATTCGTGACTTTTGCCCTAAAATATTATCTAATTAACCACTACACCGTTTCCCCGAAGGAATATAAAGTGACGGTAGGTCATCACACAGCTCTGCCTTAGAAAAAGCTCCTTGCTTCATTCGCATTCATTCATCATCTGTGCTGCATACTCTCTCTGTTTTTCTGACTTTTTCATGCAATATCTTCCTCGGGCGTCAGGGACTTCTTCTACCATTCACTTTGGCGTCATAATTAAAGTGCCATTACATGTGTTCTCATTAAAGCTATGAAAATCTGCTTATTATGGATAGTGGAAGTCTACGCATTTTGCTAGTTGCTAGTAACAAAGTCATAGGTTCTATTCCCACTTTGATCAAATCTATAAAATATTAAGTTTATCTGTAAACAATTAATAACAATTTATATACCAGTTGACAACCACACATTTGTACAATGTCCACAAATTTGAAGCATTTTTGTCTGGCCTCACATGTAAGGGTAAAAGCAAAACGTTTGTAAACACCGCAAATGGTTCTGTGTTAAAAACAAACCAAAAACTGTTACTATTCAATAAAAAACATACACTAAGCATATCTGGGCAAAGCTGTTAGGCTCTTTTAAACGTTTAAGCCAAAGTAAACAAATACTTGATATCTGGTGTTAAACGGTTATTGACACGCACATAAAACATCTATACTAGTGTGCGAAGAAACGGTTATTAAAGCCAAAAACAAATTTGATATCTGCGTTAAAAAACGTTATTGACACGCACATAAAAATATCTATAATAAAAGAAACACCTTGTTGTTATTAAAGCAAAGCCCAACACCTTGGTGTTAAAACGGTTGTTATTAAAGCAAAACAAATACTTGATATCTGGGTGTTAAAACGGTTATTGACGCGCACATAAAATATCTATACTAGTGTGCGAAGAAACAACAAAAAACGGTTGTTATTAAAGCAAAACAAATACTTGATATCTGGGTGTTAAAACGGTTATTGACACGCACATAAAATATCTATACTAGTGTGCGAAGAAATAACAAAAAACGGTTGTTATTAAAGCAAAACAAATACTTGCATTCTGGTGTTAAAATGGTTGTTATTAAAGCAAAACAAATACTTGATATCTGGGTGTTAAAACGGTTATTGACTCGCACATAAAATATCTATACTAGTGTGCGAAGAAACAACAAAAAACGGTTGTTATTAAAGCAAAACAAATACTTGATATCTGGGTGTTAAAACGGTTATTGACTCGCACATAAAATATCTATACTAGTGTCCGAAGAAACAACAAAAAACGGTATATCTGGGTGTTAAAACGGTTATTGACTCGCATAAAATATCTACAGTAGTGTGCGAAGAAACAACAAAAAACGGTTAAAATATCTACGGTTGTTATTAAAGCAAAACAAATACTTGATATCTGGGTGTTAAAACGGTTATTGACTCGCACATAAAATATCTATACTAGTGTGCGAAGAAACAACAAAAAACGGTTGTTATTAAAGCAAAACAAATACTTGATATCTGGGTGTTAAAACGGTTATTGACTCGCACATAAAATATCTATACTAGTGTGCGAAGAAACAACAAAAAACGATTGTTATTAAAGCAAAACAAATACTTGATATCTGGGTGTTAAAACGGTTATTGACTCGCACATAAAATATCTATACTAGTGTGCGAAGAAACAACAAAAAACGGTTGTTATTAAAGCAAAACAAATACTTGATATCTGGGTGTTAAAACGGTTATTGACTCGCACATAAAATATCTATACTAGTGTGCGAAGAAACAATAAAAAATGGTTGTTATTAAAGCAAAACAAATACTTGATATCCAATGTTAAAACGGTTATTGACTCGCACATAAAATATCTATACTAGTGTGCGAAGAAACAACAAAAAACGGTTGTTATTAAAGCAAAACAAATACTTGATATCTGGGTCTTAAAACGGTTATTGACACGCACAAAAAATATCTATAGTTGTGTGCGAAGAAACAACAAAAAACAGTTGTTATTAAAGCAAAACAAATACTTGATATCTGGGTGTTAAAACGGTTATTGAATTGCACATAAAATATCTACGCTACTGTCTTTAGAAACGACAAAAACGGTTGTTGTTAAGCAAAACAGATATTTAATTATTTTCTAAAATTTAGTTCAATAATAAAAATATTTTCTGTAAACCTTTATTAAATATATATATCAACATGTTTCGGAAGAGACGCTTCCCTCATGACACCATAAAGTAATTTTACATATATTGAATAAATATTTTTTGTTTAAACCACTACTTAATAAATAAAGATCTACATGTTTCGAAACCAAAGGTTCCCTCGTCGGGATACAATATAATCAATAAAAATAAAAAGACAGATAAATTAAACACAAACAAAAATTAACAATAGGTGGTGAGAGAGGTAAATAATTGGGTATTAATGTAAAAAAATTATATAAAATAAAATAATAAAAATTCTTATTAACCGCCCTACCCATACCCGTACGTGATACGACTGCTATATTATCGCCCGAACGCAACAAGCCGTTTCCCGTACGTTCAGGTACAAAAAGGCTATACCCGAAACCCACAAAATTTTCGTATACGTCAAGTTTGTTGCTGCGACATCTGGTTTAGAATTTCGAAGTCAGCCGAAGCTAACGGATGTGTTCGGGTATTTTCGTCTCTCTCATACAGGTTACGCCACTAGTCACACGTATTGTTATTGCGAAATATAATTTTTTTTTAAATAATGAAAATGTTTTTTTAACTGCTTTTGAATAATACCCCAAAGAACGGGTGGTTAAACAAAACATTTTGTTAATATTTAATTTTAAATAATGCCACAAAGTGAATTTGCGTTTATTCAAGAAACTTTGTATTATTTATTGGACACTCCATTTTCTTTCGGGTTTCGACTTAATTCGTAATTTAACTTTCTTACGGCTGTTATGTCTTAACGTTTCATTTCATTAAAAACTCAACGCTAACTCTTTTCCTTAATTCGATTTTCTTTCTGGTATTTTCTGAGAATCATAAATAAAGCAGAATTCTCGATCGAGTAATTCAATTAACATTGTACCGAAACGGTAACATTTTACCAATATCATCGCGAAAAGTTCAAGCAAAGCACTTAACTACAAACTTTTTACAAATAAATCTTAATTAATATTGTGTGTAACCATCTATTTGATAATAGAAATGACGTAGTGATATATAAAGAAGTTTAAATAAATTTATTTTCTTAGAGTTTAAAGTGTCGGGAATATATTATATATCACACGATTACATGGAATAAGAAAAAGTAAAAAAAAAAATCAAAATTACTTTGTAATGACCACTTTATTAATATATACATATCAACATGTTTCGGAAGCGAAGCTTTCCTCTTCGGGAATATACAGAATACTAAAAAATAATGTCAAGTACAGACATATTATTAACCACCCTTTGTGTGCCCTTGAGGTGATTTTCCCACGAAAACGGCGCTATAGAAGTAATCAAAATATTATTATTATTATTATTATATTCCATACTTGACTTTTTTAGTATTTAAGATATTTATTTAAGATATTTTATATCAATGCTTTATTAATATGTATATATATATATCAACATGTTTCGAAAGCGAAACTTTCCTCATCAGGTATATATAGAATACTAAAAAATAATAATGTCAAGTATGGAATATTTCTGTACTTTATATTATTATTTTATATTATATTTTAGTATTCTGTTTATTCCTGATGAGAAATTCTTTACTTTCGAAACATGTTGATATATATATATATTAATAAAGTCTTGATTATAATGACGCCAAAAAGTGAATATCAATATTTTGAAGAAATTATAATATTAAGCTCCCTAGAAAGACAGTTCGAAATAATAGGATAGTATGTGTGAATGTAAATTAAGCAAGTTAAGAGCGTTCCATCATCCCCGTTAATTCAATAAGTAAAGTACCAATTTATTAATTGTGTTTATATTATGTACACAATATCCTAGCTGAACAACCACTCCTGTAAATTGCCATCTCAACAGAGGCGTTTCACACCCAGTGAGCACCAATATCAAATGTTTATGTATGTATAAGATGTAATCAAATGTGTTTTTTAAATTTATATTTCGGATTATATTCGGCGGAGTTGCATGAAGGCGGACCAGCTGTCAAACGTAAAAATAATTCAAATCAAGCACAACGTAAAAATTATAAATTCCCACTTCCAGACGAACTAAGTGGCTTCTCCACACTTTGATACTTCGAGTTGCGAAACAGATGTCGCGCGTAATGATAATTACCTAGCAGAACTTTTTTTTTAAAAACACCTTTTTTTTAAATTCAATAATTATAAGAATTATTTATTTATTTTTTTTTAAAATAAAGATGGAGTTCTACAAATTAAACACAATAAATAAAAATTTCATTTTAACTTCATTCCAGAGTGGCAGATACTCGCAGTATCGCCCTCGTGAAATACCACCATTCAGAATCAAAACGTTGCTTGAAATGGTTTTAGCCGTATTTGGTGACCAGATCTGAATAGCCAGTTACTTCCCAACCTTCCATTGCCCCGTTTAATTTGCTTTTCGATTTCATTCATCTTCACAAAATACCCCAATCGGGTATGCCATAGTCTCATAGTCATAGAGGCTCTTGATTCACATAAATATTATTTCTTCGTCTCTCCAAACATCAAAATTTCACAAAAACAAAAGGAAATTTTAAAATAAAATACTTTATGAAACTAAGGCTTGCGTTGAATCCGAGAGTCAAATACATTTTTTCTTCTTCCTGAAGAGGGGGAATACATCCAGGGAATTCATCTCTATTTTCCTATAAGGAGCCTAATTCATTGAAGTCACGTCTGCAGCAAATGGTGTTTATTTAACACAAAATAAATCAAAATTGTTTCCCGTATTTCATCAATGGAGCACGATTATGGCACGTTTCGCTGTTATTCCCGACATATTCAGTGTCCCCCCATCACTTTGTAATATTACACAGAATGACACAGCTTTATGGGAAAAGAGATTGTTATAAAGAATTGGAGTTACTCGTGCTTTTTTAGGAATTGATTATTATAATTAATTTAGAAGTTAAAGATTATTTTAGACACATCGGCAAAAGCTGTTCATGAAACACAAACATTTCAACAGTTTTATTTAATTCAATTTATTTTAATAACTTATTGAAGCTTATAAACCTTATTGTAATGGTTAATCATAAGAATCGAACCCGGTGTTTCCGGGTCAAGCGCTGTACCAACTGAGCTAATGTGATAAGTTTACTTTACGCCATATTTCGCTCTGGACTTGTAGAAAAGTCAATAGATGTCTTACATAAGTAAAAATTGAATAGGTATATCCGAGACACTATCTAGATTGCAATTATATTCGGGTAGAACTTTGTAATCATCATATATAATATTGATAAGTCTTGAAGTTAAGGTATAATATCGATTAAGATTGCGTAAAGTGAACTGGTCTCATTAGCTCAGTTGGTAGACTGGTTTTCCCGGTAAGACAGGTCCTGGGTTCGATTCACAGATGCGACCGATACTTTTTTTCTGTGGTTTTTCTCGGTTTCGTGTGTCATTTAGGATTGGTTAATATTATCTTCTTCAATGAATAAAGTTTTATTTTTATTTTCTTTTATTGTGACAGTGTATCCTAGTGGTGGGCGAAGCGGCTCGGTTTAGTGAGCCAGATCACTAAATCAGCTCTCTTTAAAGACAATCCACATGAAAACTGGACGAAAAAAGTATCGTATAAGAGCGTCTTAAGGACATCTTTAAGGACGGCCAAGGGAGCGAGGGACAGGGCATTGTGCGGGGAGACGCGAAACGTCGTTCAATCGAGCCGGATCACCTAACCGGTACACTGCAAAGAGCAGATTTAGTGATCCGGCTCACTAAACCGAGCCGCTTTGCCCACCACTAGTGTATCCAATTACATTAAAAAATATATCAGATTATATCACATTATATAGATAACATTTTACAAAAAGATAAAATTATTGTATTATGTACTTCAATAACTTTAGTTAGGGACACAGCCTTGTATTGAATAAAATATTTATTGCAGTCTTGAAATGATTTAAGTTTAAATAAAAAAATATCTACCTCAGAAGATAGTTAGTTGAGAAGTGTAGGCATTCTTCCCAAAGGCATGAACTTATTTGTTTTTATGTGACGCTGGACTATGGTATTCCCGTATTTCCATCTGGAGTATTTGAGAATTTGAAATAGGTGGGACAGTAGAAGGGGGAGTGATAGAGGAAGGTTGGAAATAACCTAGCCAGTCAGATCTGGTCACCAAACGTAACTTCGACCATTTGAAGCAACGTTTCCAGTGGTGATTTTATTTATTTTTTCTTAAATTTAATTATAAAAACAAAAATATTAGCCACTCATCTCACTAGGACAATCCTGTATGAGCGGCTTTACAATTTTATAATAATCAATAAATACTAATAAGTAAATAATAATGCATGAATAAAAAATAGCAAATATTAATAAGTAAATAATAGAAAATAATTAGTGAATAAAAATAAAAATAATTAAATAATAATAATAATAATAAGTAAATATTAATAAGTAAATAGTAATAGGTACATAATAATAAAAATAAAAATAGGTAAATAATAATATGTAAATAAAAATAAAAATAGGTAAATAATAAAATGTAAATAAAAATAAAAATGGGTAAACAATAATATGTAAATAAAAATAAAAATAGGTAAATAATATGTAAATAAAAATAAAAATAAGCAAATGATAATATGTAAATAAAAATAAAAATGGGTAAATAATAATATGTAAATAAAAATAAAAATAGGTAAATAATAATATGTAAATAAAATTAGGTAAATAATAATATGTATATAAAATTATGTAAATAGTAGTAAGTAAATAATATGTAGGAAAAAAAATATAATTAAATAGTAATGATTTCTCATCAGAATGATAATATATAACGGTTCAAATAATTTTACTAGTTTTTAATTCTGTCTAAAAAAAAAACTTTTTACCAACAGTTCAGAGCTAAGGACCATACCGCTCTGGCAATAAGGGTGTCTAAAAATGGATGTGATCGTTAACAGCCTTTTTTTGATTTTAATAACATCGGTATTAACCTAGTCCGGGTAAATAATTATACGATATATTCATTATAACTCGATTTTTGTTATCAGTTAAATAATTGGTCAAGTAGCACTTCTGTTGTACGCTGCAAATCGAAACAGAATAAGAAACTTCAGTGAAAAACATAATGTCTTTAAAAATACATATTCATATACGAGTAGACCAGCAAACGCGGATTCTGAATATATAACTTTTATTATACCATATATAATTACACTTAGAAATTATAAATCATTATTTAAAAGTGTATAAAACATCTTATATATATATATGTACCATTGCATTTGGAACATCTGACGTCACGTGCGCATTATGGTATTGAAGTAGTATTGCCATTTTTATCTTATGAATAATGTATATGAATACTGATTAATAAATTAATGAATATTCTTGATGATGAAAGCAGCCCTTTCGAAACATGTAGATATCTACCTATATTTATAAAGTGGCGAATACTAAGTGTATTTTTTAATTCATTTATTAATAATGACGCCACAGAGTGAATACCAATCGTTTGAAGAAATCATATATTATAAGTATTGTTCAATATAAAAAACTATTATTTATGAAAGAAATTAGAGTAAACCAATTATCAATAGGATATTATGAAAATTCTAATGTTCAAAATTATTATTATTCTTTGAGTTAAAGTTTCTAAAACATAACTTAATAAGTACGTAATTTTATTACTTATGTTTAGTTATGGTTTACCATGAACAGAATATAAAATTATGTATGGTAAAGCTCATCCTTGTTCTGACATTTGACATTCTAACCTCAAAACAGATCAAAGCCGACCGGCTATAGATTTGGAGAGTTTTGGGGGGCTTGGAAAAATTGAAACTTTGAAAATTATTTTATCTATGAAAACTAGCTTTATAAAAAAAAAAAACTAAATAAAGTTTGAAAGTTATTATTGATTAAAAAAATTGGACTGAAGTTCCTTATTACGTATTGCCTGGTAGGTACCTACCTGTATAAATAAAATAATAACATAAACAGCCATAAAAAAAAACATAAAAAATGTACTAATGTGTGTGACATTTTCAAAAATTCAACTGATGTTTATATTGTACTCGTATATTGTAAATTTTTTTTTTTTAAACCAGACAAGCAATAGAGTACCTACCTTTCAATGATATATTTTACGGCGTTTAATTTTATACTATATCTATTTGATTCGTATAATTTTTTTATGATTCTGTATATATAAAATTTCTAGGTATCCATCTCGGCAAGTAACACCTATTATAAGAAAAACTACAAAAATGGTCGTATTTATATGAGTTGTACACGGTGTCTGGAAACTAGTGGTATAAGTAGGAAACTGGTAAATCTGCATCACGAAGAAAACCCAAAATATTTTTTTAGTTTTATCCTTTTTTCGGCAACTAAATGGTTAAAAAAAATTTTTTGGAGCCGGGTCTACGCTTTGATTCATAAAAAACAATGATCAGCCGATTTTTTAGAAATTTACATTAAAAATTCCAACTTCGGACTCGATTTTCTCGACAGCGAAAAGTCAAATCAGAAAAAGTTATAACGACAAATCGACTCATTACGTGATATTTATCAAAGTCTTCATTATTATGTCAATATTATGTGTCTGAATTACTTAAATTTTAGCTAGTTCTCGTTAAATATATTTTATAGGGTGTTTAACAACCACTAAGTAACTAAACTAATGAGTCAAGTAATTTTCATGATAGGTAACGTAACATGACTCTATGATAGGTAACGTTACTCGGCGGTGGTGAAAGGCGTAATATTTTTTCTTTACGGTAATTCCACACAGGAGACCCTTAGGGAAATAATTTCCCTCAAGGCCTATATCATCTTTGGGGATGCTGTGTGGAGGGTCTTTTAGAGGATAGGAAGTAGTGAACTTGGGACTTGAATAGACCCATGTTGTAGGATGGAGGAAACACAGAGACCGGCAGGTCAGTAATATATACCACTCGTCAACTAGCGCTAATCGGAAGTTTACTCAGAAGTAGGGAAATACTACCTTAGGGTTTTACATTTTCCAGAGAAATTAGTTTATTAAAACATTATTAACAAATTGCTAGGTTGAATAATAAAGGAACTCATTATATTCTGTATGAACGCAAAATATTTCCTCGCGTGAAACGATAGAACGTGTTAGAATATTAAACTACTGTATTTTCTCCATCATGCGGTTTAATAAACAAAGTGTTAAATTACTCAAAAACTTCCCTAAACCAGAATCGTGAGGACTTAACAATGCATAAATGTTTAATTAACATAATTTGTAAATCCAACGTATTTAATTTTCGCCCCCTACTTAAATTTCTCCCCACAAACTGTATTTCAAAATAACCAACCTTACGAAACCACCGTACCATTTGAATTGGAGTTCACTTCACAATGTGGCGGGTTTTCATTATTTATGTATTTAATATGGGATAAGATTTAATACATTACACAACTCAAACGCCGGTTAAACGAAGGACATATAAATGATATGTATAGTTCAATTTATTTAGAAAGTCCTTTTCAATAAATAAATTTTCATCATTGAAGAAGACAATATTAACAAATTTCAAATGAAACATGAAACCGAAAACGACAAAGAAAAAAGGTAGCAATCGTATCTGGGAATCGAACCCTGGACCTCTGTCTTACTGACAGTGTCCAGATTACTTCCTTATGGCGACCGTTACTATCTCTTAAAAGAAACAAAGATACATTAATTTGAATATTTTATTTCATTCCAAACATTTATTTTTTCAAAACATATCTAAATCATAAATTTCTTATATAGGTACTCGTGTTTTCCACTTTGTAAATATCCTACCCAAAATAAACTTGTTCTTCTGAATATGCGATCTGTGGCTAACCAGAGTGGAATATCTATTGGCTAACCTAAATAAAACATGGCGGGTTCAATGTTTTTCATACTAGTTTTAAAACGTTAAAGCAACAGTTTTACATATTGGATTTCATTCAAACTACTTTTTAAACCTTCCCGGCACTAATAAAAACAAGCTGTGCTTTTTTCAGCGAAACATCGAGGACAAACAAACAAACTTACATTGATTTATATATATATATATATATATAGATTAACATATCTTTATTTTTCTCAGCAATCACAATATAATAAAATAGTTCGTTAATAATTCCTACACTATTAAATAAATAATATATGGAGGGGGTTGAGGATGAGATATGTTAAGGTTTGTAAGTGTAGTTTTTATGTGCGCCTTAATTATTCAAAATTAATAATTCTATATTTTAAAAAAAATACATGGAACAGAAAACACAGAAAATAAAAAGAATAAAAGATTAAAGCTAGAGTGATAACTAGCAAATTCAGTTCATGCCGTTGTATAATCGATTCACGTTAAAGAAAATGTTTTTACCATTTTTTTTTACAGCATTCAAAAAATCTCAACAAACGAAAATGTTTCATAAATTTCAGAGGAAGTGAGAAAAAATTGAGCTTACTTCAGGCGCACGCATACGCCAACAACACGCTTCCGTCGGTTCATCTCTTCGCTGGTTATATTGGTAATATAACGTAAAATAATGAAAAATAATATATTTTTTAATAATGTTTTATTACCTTTTGTTAAATAATTTTGCGATTTGTTCAATAAAGGCTTAGTAGTCTTAATCACAGAAAATCGAAAACTTCATACACAGGCACCTATTTAGCTAAACATAAAATATATCAATAAGAATTCTAGTAAACACTAATGGAATGGCGGCATACGATGTCAGGCAGTGAAAGGGTGACATA